>SNQN01000026.1:287680-314376 GCA_008642245.1 Bassia scoparia | reverse complement strand
TTTCTAAGTGTAATTTCTTGATTTCAGCAAGCTAGCAAAGACTCGCAACTTGTCGTCTGGGGCCTAGAAGCAGTAAACAAGAGCCAGAACCCGAAACGCGCTCGCTGATCACCAGATGCACTTCCATGGGCAACATCGAACAACAGCTTAAACGCTATTTTGCTACGAAAACGCTTGAGTCTGTGAATTCTCGCCTTGATGCCCAAGAAAAGCATTGGGGCAGCTGAAAGAAAAGAGGATCCCAGGAAAAACCTCATCGAGTCTGAAGGGGAGGAAGAAGACGATGCTGAGACACCACTCCCTCCTCCAAAAGACTGAAGACGAGAACAAAAGGAGTAGAGCAACTAGAAGAGTTGGTCAAGAGCAATCTCCGAAAATTCAGTTCAAGGGCCTCGTGTTTGCTGATTATGAGATTCAAGGGCAGGCTTTCCTAAGAAGTTTGTCACACTGGATTATGACAAGTTCACGGAACTGAAGATCCGAAGACCACCTCGACTTTCAATATCTCAATGGTGCCCCTTAAAGGAATGCAGCAAAGAGCTTCACTTCGGTGTTCCTGATTTTGGGACCCACTCCCATCGCACGGTGGTTCTAAGACCGTGATCGAGCAGCTCGATGGGATTGGGGAATAATATCACGAAGATTCCCTAAAAGCAGTACAGGGTAAATTTCGCAGCTTCCTGTGGCATCTGGAACTAGAGGGCACAGCAAGGTGAGAGAGAAAAATTTTCTCATTTTCTTAGTAGGGTGAGGGAGAAAGCCGCGCAATGACCAATGAGCGAATGAGGAGGATCAAGTCGCATGGCAACTAAGAACTTCCCACAGCACAAGTATGAGAGCCACTCAAGTTTTCCAAACCATGATTCATATTAGGGTCTCTACAAGGTTGGCCCTCTAGTTTGAGGAAGATGTCAAGCCTCAGAAGTCTAAAGGGAAGGTGGGGGCTTTACAAAAGGTGGTCCTCTTTTCCAACACTGATCAATAGCCACATTACCATGACCAACTCTTCTAACGATCCGGCTTTTCAACAAAAGGCGAGGACCACCAAGGACAGTCTTCCCAATTGTATAGACTTATAGAGGCCTTTGGATAACCAAACTGAAAAAGGTGCACTCTCTATCAGACCCCCACTCCGAGACCCTTCAGATGAAAAGGAAATCTAGAATTGGAATCCCATGGGATGCGGCTATTGTACGTTCCACCAAGGAGGGGTCACACAAGACGACTGAGAATTGGCAGTCGTTTGAAGCACAGGATCAGACTAGGTTTGTAAAGGATGGTGGTCGCTCCAGTTCCTACCAGCGGCGAAGGAAAGATACACTATCCGAAGACACCCATTGTAAAACATGAGTCCCCCAAGGCGTGGTTAAGATCTGGGCTTCCTTAGATTGAGTCATCGAGTCCTAGTCTAGCATTATATTATTCGTCAATTCTCACGCTTCTTGAGTCTATGTTTGTCTTTTGAAATAAGCCATGTATGTTTCAGTTTTGAATAAGACTGTTTCATACATGTAATCTAACTGATGTCCAAATCATGGTGTTTTGGCCAATAGGTTATTTATTATGCAGTCCACACCATGCCAAATTGTTAATTATATGATCTAATTGAGAACAATGCCAGAGAGGCCCTTCTTTCACAGCTCCAGAAATGACCCTCCCTTCAGTCCCTTTGTCCAACTCAATCAAAAACCCGCAACTTTGAACTGAGCCACAAAACACCAATTAGCCCATCTTTCTTCATATCAACCACTCTACCTAACCTTGGACACAAACGATGCGTAGGAAAGAACAACACGTGCAAAGAAAGAAAAGGAAAAAAAGCAGCAAAAAGAAAAAAAGAGAGAGCAAAAATCAAGTTAATGAAATCATGCAAATCGTGAAATTCCAAAAGTTCAAGCAAACGGAAGGCAAGAGTGAAAAAAGCTATACGAGCGTCGTGGTACATTCAAAACATAAGCCTTTGTCAACGCCTATACACACCCACATTACAACACAAAGCCTATCACGAGGCATGTTCAAATCATCATCAGAATAAACGGTGGCTGATTCGTAATTTTGGATACGTAGGAAGCCTCTTCCCGAGTCGAAGTCCGGCATCAGCATTACTAATATCTATGAGGCTATTTGAGTGCTTTACTGCTAAGAATTTGATATGGTTTGCCAATTAGAACTGACATAGACTGCATGTTGAACTACATCATTGCCAACCTCGTGTCTAGCCACATCTTGACCCTAGTCAACAAAGTTGAAACTTCTTTATATATCTCGAGACATAAGCATCTTTGGTCACCTTCAGATCATTGACTCAACCAAAGAAGTAAGCCCCTGACCTTTGGGTCGTAATCTGTTGGGGAACTCACCACACAGATCTATCTACTCTCATGTGACTCTAAACGTAAACCACGTGTTCCAAACAGTCTCGCGGGGGCTCGTTGTCTAGGCTCTTAATTCCAGTTGGGGGGCTTCTTGTTCCAAGGCCTATTACGTGTAAGTCTATGCTATCAGTGGAAAATCTGAAAAATCATTTTGGTGGACCCTGTTCTTTCACTCAAAGTCCTGTCTCGCCAATGTGTAAGTCAAGTCAAGTCCGTTCAATGAGTCCACTATCCCTAAAGTCATCCTCAAATGCACCTTCAATCGGCATTGATACAAGATTAGACTATAGATGTCCTTTCATATCTAAAGAACCAGACCTGAGAGACTCTTCAAATCAAAGACACTTTCAAATCATGTTAGAATACAGACCCTAAACAAGTCCTTCAAATCCACTGTCTAGAATCAGACCAGACAGACATTCAATATGTTTGAACAGACTAGACAAGCCTCTTCAAAGACTCTCTCAAAATCATGTCGTGAACCAGACCTAGACAAGCACTTTCGAATGACTCTCTCAAACATGTCTAAAACAGACCAGACAAGACCCTCAATGACCCATCCAGAATATGTCTAGAATCAGAACAATGCACAAGACTCTTCAAATTTCAAAGACTCCTCCAAACCATGTTAAAACAGACCAGACAAGACCCTTTCAAATCAATGATCTTTCAAAATATGTCTAGAACAAGACTAGACAAGGTTTCAATTCATAGATACTTCAAAGAACTGCTTGCCCCTTTTCAATATCAAAGGTCAAAAGTTACAAGTCAAATTCATTGGCAATTTCGCTAGATCATAAAAACAAAACGATGTGTCACGAAGGTAGGTCCTTAATCCTGAGTACGGGCATCATTTCAATCATGCTCGTTTCTTGGAAAGCATGCGGGAGCACCTGCATTTCTCCAGTCAGCGACGGGGGAGACAGCTCAGGCTCAACAATCATAAGCACATAACCGCATGGGAGCTAAGGTAAAACTACCTTTGTTTGCAGGTACCATGCGCGAGAAAAGGGTATCAGGGCGCAGAACTCTGTGAGTTGCTCTCCGTCGCCGAATGAATACTTGACTTTCGTCTTAACGAGACTTACGTTCTCAGACCTAGTCAAGTGGGGGGTTCTGTGACCTGAAATGTGCCCAAGAGTAACGTGATGAAACATACCGCGTCTGCGTTTGTTCGACTCAGAAAAGATCTTTGAATCAACGAAAGTTGGAAAACGTGACGTCGGTACTCGGAATATTGAGGCAAAGGTAACATACAAGGCAAACAATTTTCTTTCGTTTTCCTGATAAACTCAAAGGTTTCAGCATTTACGCTGGCCGATTCTCGTGCCTTTTGTTTCCATCGTGCGTGCCAATTTTCGAATCCGCCAATATTTTTAAATTTTTTCCTGATTTTCTATGATTTTCTATGATTTGCATGTTTAAATACGCAGAATAACAAAAAATGTATAACTAGAAAAATACTCCGAAATCACGTGGAACCATTCTAGAACATTTCAGAACCCTTGCTTGGAAGCAAGGGTGTCTAGGTGCGCGATCAAGGGAAAGTAACGAATAAAATCGGAGGAATCAAAAGAATGTCGAGGTTGTTTGGAAAATATACGCAAACTGAGCGTATATACGCAGGTATGGGCGGTATATACGGTGGGTTCAGGAGCGTAGATCGCTCCAATAGCAGCGATATACGTGTCCCACAGCCTACGTCTGCCAATGCGATGGAAATTGCTGGTATATACGCTAACATACAAGGCGTAATACGCAGGAAGCAGCGATATACGCTCATATGCACGGGGGTATATACGTGCCTCCTGCGTATATCGCCTTGTAGCGTATATAGAAGGGTTCCTTGCCTCGTTTGCCTCGTGCGTATAATATCCCTTCTGGCCCTCAGTGGGGACTTTCCTTCGACTTAACCGACTTGCACACTTCACTCACGACTTCAGTAAACTTACACAGACACACATCCAAGACACGTCCACTTCCTCTCTCTCAAAACACAAATCAACGCATTCGTATTCGATCAAGCATCGATTCTCTTTCGAATCACAAGCGAATAAGGGTATAAATCGGATACTACACCAAAACCTCTCTTTCACTCTTTTTTAATTTTTTTGTCACTTTAATTTGAACTAACCATTGTTATGAGTTTAATCAATTAAAACATGTAGAAACTCATCTTTAATCGTTCTGGTAAATATGTAGGATTTCTTAATGTTTTCAAATGTTTCCCATGGTTTTTGGTTTCATTTGTTATAACTATTATTCATTGTCAATACTAACGCGTTGTTTGTCTCAATTAGCAATTCAATCGAAAGGCGATTCCTTTGAGTTTTATTCAACAATTTGTTGTTGCGTGACAAAGTGGAGGACACACATACATATTATTAAGCTCACTAACCTTTGTTTATGTCTTGTTTATAATATCTTTACCACACTTGATATATTGTTAAACAAGACCGGAATTAATTACTTGTCACATTAAAGTCAGATAATCATGGACGACCGGTTCTAGGCACCTTATATTAACATTGATAACAATCAAGTGATCGCTTGTCCATTGTAGAAGTCTTGGTTGTACATAATAGCAACCCACTAATAATAATCGCGCTTTCAAAGTCAATCAATAAGTTTCTTGAATTCAATGTTATGATTTATGAACTACAGAGACCGGTAGAGGCGCTACATGCGGGCGATTGGGTACAGATCTGATTCGTACCATGTCCGAACCACGCTTTGGTTACTGACCTATTTGTGGGCGCACTATTTGGCACCAATGTTCGGGCGTCCGTGAATAACCTAATAGGCCGGTGGACCCTCAATCGACAACACCCCCAACGCATTCATGCGGATTCCATGGTCAACTCATGACACTGAACTGAGTCACGCCCTCCTAAGGGCGGACGAAGCCCTACCTCTCCGAAGCTAAGTCGGATAATTATAAGTGGATTAATATTTTAGTATTTACTATGAGTGTTAAGAGTTTAGAACTTTAGATACTGATTTGTGTGTAAGCCTCGTATATATGGCATCGGGGACCTGCTTGCTTGTGAGTAATGGGCTTTAGGCCTCATAGCCTTGCTTTGGGCTTGGCGTCTAGTTGGTTTTATTGGGTTGGGATTAATTAGTTTGGGCTTAGTTAATGGTAATACCATACAACTTCCCCGCGCCGGTTTGAGTGAGTGAACAAAGAGAAAAATGATAAACGTGTGGGATCACTGTTGGCGGGAAACCTTCAATTTTCAAGTGTATGGGGTGGAAAGTTGTTGCTTGTGTGTCACACATGTGCTTGGAGGAGAAAGAGACACAATGTATTTAGGGCATTGAAAGCCGATTTGCTGTTCATTTTCTCTCTTCCTCGTTTTTCGAAAATCAAGGTGTGTCGTTGTAAGTTGTTTTATGTTTCTGAATCTTGTCAATGCATCGGTCGTTGTGGCGCGTGATTTGCGGCATTCTTTATCGTCGTTTCCCGATCCGAAGAAGTAACTTCTCTGATTGCTTCTTTATTTTCCCGTGATCTGGTTTTTGTGTGTTTCGTGTTGTGTTTCGTTGCACTTGGTCTTAGTCGAAAAGAATGGCATAACGAAGGGAAAAACAAGTGGCACAACACTTGAGCGATGTCGCAAGGCGATGCAATTGATTGCCGAAGTAGGGGTCGTTCACGACGATAACTGCACCGAGGAAATTAGGTAAGGATAGTGGAGTTGCAATTATGCAATTCTCTAGACTGTGCTCCCGCCGAAGTGTTTGTACCAGGGACGGATGAACAGACCCTCGACTTTTCAGTTCATGATGTTGCCGAAGAGAATCGGATTTATGTCGAAAGAAGTTCCCATAAATTGTGACCCACGGGATATAAACAGGTGGCCGAAATTTGATACGAGGTGATGAGAGGATGGCTAGCGACTGAGGTGCCAAAGCAGGGGATAAATTACTCACCCCCTTCCCCGGAAGACTCTAACAACAATTTATCAAAGCGTTTATTGAGCGATGGACCGTCGGTGGTCTAATCTAGTGGGGGTGACTGGTGGGAGGGGTGGTTGGTTAATTAGGTAGGAGCAAGTTATTTAATAAAGCAACACCAATTTAGTCGATAACTTTGTGCGGGCTTTACCGTCAAAGATACAGTAGATAAAATAAATAAAAAATAAAAAATTTTGCAAAATATTTAAAAATATGGAAGATAGTACTTGAAACGTAACACACTAAGTAAAAAAGATTAAAAAACAATTAAAAATAAAAATTGTTATCAACTAATAAAAATTAATAAACTATGTGCATCTTGTGTATGTATATATCTATGTTTTTATAAAGCAAAAAAAAACCAAGTTGGTAAATAACTTGTATGGACCTTTTTTCCCCCAGAATACCATAAAGATTAATAAATAAATAATAATAATAAATAAATATAAACAGTATTAAAAAGAATTATCTTCCCAAAAATTAAATAATTAATACTAATATAAAAAATAAATAAATAGATATCAACAATTTGATACATCTAGATCTAAAGATAATATCTTTTCAAAATAAAATTAAAATTAATAACTAAATATAAAAACAATAAAAGGAAATATCTAACAAATAATAATTTAGATCTTAAACCCCATCTCACAACTCTGATAATAATTGAATGTTATGAATTTGTACATATTTTATTACATTTTTAATATCTTAAAGCATTAGCACGCATACGCATTCATTCTTACTTGTTAGTTTAATTTAGAGTAATTACTCCCTTCGTCTTAAAGTTCATACCATATACACTATTTGGGTGTAAAATATAGAAACTAATATAATAGAGAGTGAGGTTAAAAGTAAATTTAGATTGGAGAGAGAACAAATAAAATTACATTTTTTATAGACATGATGTATTGCACAGTGGTATGTGGTTCACATGGGGACCACACAATTAAAAAAATAATACTTCCTCCGTTTTTTAATGCTCCATGTGAAAAATTCGGAATCGAGGCAAAATTTTGAATTGATGAGGTGTATTGATAGGTATATTAATAATGTAAGTGGGGTCCAAAAAAGAGAGAAAAGAGGTTAAAGTAAGTGTATTGATGAATATTTTAATGTAATAAGTGGGAAAAGTTATGTGGACCCCACAAAAAATAGTGATTGAAGATGGATTAATGAATATTTTAAGTGTGGTCCCCAATCCAAAAAAGGAAAAAAAGAAGAGTGGTGCATCTTTTGGGAAATTTCCCTAAATGAACAATGGGGCAACTAAAAAAAACGGAGGAAGTATAAAGTTTCCTAAAATAGAATAAAGTGAGAGTGGTAGAAATTTTAAGGAACGTCCAAATGAGGGAAGTGGTAGGAACTTCAAGGAACGGAGGGAGTAGTTGTTTAATTGGTTAGTTTTAATCATTAGATGGATGGAAACTTTAACAGAATCGTAACACCGTTAGCCATAAGGGTATTTGAGCTATTATACCCTGACCTCAGGGGTATATGAGTTATTCCTTAAATCTCAGTGGTTTATGGGTTATTAGGTCATACCTCGGGAGTATATAGAGAAATTTCTCTTGTTTTATTGTTCTCTGTTTTAATTATTTCAAATTCCTTAATTTCCGTGTAATTTTAGAAATAGAAATGTAAAAACAGACATTGCTACACTTACCCATTGGATTGACAACCCACTACTAATAAAGCATTAAACCAATATTATTTCAATTAAGTGACACTACTAGAAAAAGGGTTTTTAACGATCAACAAATTCATTGTCATATGATTTAAAATCGGTCCTTAAAAGTTTTAATGACGAAATATATTTGAGGTGATCATGGGTCAGACTGAGTTCGGATCGGGCTTCACATATGAAATTCGGCCTTTTCATCGGGTCGGGTCGGGCTTGGAATCGATCCTAAAATTGTTGCTCGGAGCCCGAAAAATTGGAGCAGGCTTTTTCGAACCGTACCCAAAAAATTAACTAAAATGCACAAAAGGTAAAGACCAAAACGCAAATTATTAGGTACAAATGTACAATCCCCCCTACCTAGCAAAATACAACCCCCCTCCCCCTATCTTATGTGGCACATGATTTATTCCCCTCCCCTTATTATCTCTCACGCATGATTTTTTTAAAAATAAAAAATCATTAATTAAATAAAATTAGATAGATATAAATATTTGACAACTAATAAAAGCAATGAAGGGGGTTGTATCTTGCAATATATGGGGTTTGTATAATATAGGCTTTGAGACCAAAACCCGTCAAAGTTTCGGAAATTCGGGTCGGACTGAGCCCGACCCGATATCGAATCGAAAATTCATGTCCAGAGTCCGCTAAATTTTCGGAGTGTATCGGGCCTAGCCCACGGGCCAAGCTTGTTTGATCGCTTCTAAAATATATTTTGTCTTTGTTCGTTGCAATAGGTACCGTCGTTAAAGGTTTTAACGACAATGTTCGTCTTTAACTACAAATGACGATTATCTAATGATTCGTCCTTAACTACTAACGACCATCTAAAGATTCATCGTAAACTACTAACAACGATCTATTGCGTGGATTATCGTTAACAAGTAACGACGATCTAATGATTCATCATTACATATAGATCTTGTAAGGACGATCTATTAAGTAGTAAAGACTCCTCGTAATATGTTATTTTTAATCATATTTTTTTTAAAAAAAATTCCTTATCTCTATTATATAAGTGAAGGGGGGAGGAAGATGGTGTCCCCCCTTCAAAAACCCCAAAATACCCTTAATGAATTTATTATTGAAAATCAAACAAAAGAAAAAAAATTAAAACCTTTCTTTTTGACTTTGTGTATATTAAAGAAACAAGTTAAATAGGCATATGCTTAAATATCATAAGGGTCATTTAATATCTATTGGGATCTACATAAATATCTATTTTACCCTTAATGAGATGTTTTTGTACTTCGTCTATTTTATTTGTTGTGTCCTAATTAAAAAAAAACGCATTGACTATGCAATGTAAATTATTATGTACCAACTTTAAATCAAGTAACCATATAAACATCAATTAAAAAAGATGAATAAATGATTTTTAAAAAACTTTATATGTACTTATTGAAAATTAGAGTCAAGTAGTAAACTTCATGATCTCTTATACTTATCACAACATTATATTAATTTTGTAAATACGTATGCATTAATATTTATTACTGTTAAAAAAATTAATTTTAGAAATAACTAATATTTTAGTTTTGCACATATAATGTACAATTCATTACGTAATTATATATTAGAAATGATGTATCCCTTACAAATAAAATTCTGCTCTTCTATACGAAAATTTTACATATACAAAAATCACATATTTAATTAATAGCATATCATTTCCAAGATATAAAAAAAATTCTACGCATATATTAATCTTGCATTAATTGACAACAAAAATAAAAACAAAAACTTATATGCATAAATTTGCCCAAACTAAAGAAATTAATTTTTACGATCAACACTTAAGCCGCCTAAATATTTAACATTGCCATAAAATAAGAGAACAAAATTGACATGCTTGATATGAATAAATCAAGTGTAATGAGAATCGATTTAGCATCAATTAAAAAGTTTGATTGTTTCATATCAAATTTCTAAGGAAAAAAAGGAGAAAAACTAAATAATTAAAGTGTTGCACTAATAAATGCACGAAATAAAACACACTAAAATGTCATAGAAATGTTAAGTTTAAAATTCCTCTCGCATGGCTTATGCACATGCGCATAGCGTGCATAAAAATACTAGTTTATAAAGATAAGTAGCCTATTGTCGTCAATTCAAGAGACTGTAGTATTGTATCTATAGGCGACTAATATTTTAAGTAAACTGCTATTTATTTAATGATAATTATAGCGTATACTCAATAATATGTAGAGAATTTTGAAATTGCATTTAATATTGATATATAAATATCGAATTGATAGAACAGATGGTATTACAATGAGATTTATGGCATTTCACATGATGCATGTAGTATTTAAATTATGTTATTGCGCCATTTTAACAAAATAATTCATAAGTAATACAAAATGACATATTTTTTTGAGTTTCTTTGGTTGAATAATAATTAAGAATTATTGTCATTATAAAATAGTATTTTTAAAATAAAGCTCAGAATATATTGATTAATTAGACCTAAATCGTTCAAATAATATGTCGCAACAACACGTAGGTTAGCTAACAAATGGTGCCAGTCAACCCACACAGCCTTTCACATATATAATCGACTAAGGTTAGGTAAATGAGTGAGCGATAAATTAGCATCGTGCTAGACAGTGACAAAAACTACTATAAATCAAAAATTAACAATATACGCGAGTAGAAAAGATGTCTCAATGAAAATAGATAACAGAGTAGTGAATGCCTCTTCCTCGCAAAAAGGTTCATGACTTGCAGCAGTCGGTTTCCAATTCTCTCCACACTCAAAACCCCGCAGCACAAGAGCCAGCTTAGGGCGTAATGGCACTTGCTTTACCTCGCACAACTAGCACACCTGTTCACTATTGGCAGCAGGGGCGGCCACAACTCAATTCCCTCTACTATGCTCGTCGCAATATAATCCAAAGCTTGCCACCCACCTTTCGAAATCCGACGTCAAATTTATTTATGAAGCCCTCAACTGGGCAATAGGAAGTAAATAAGGGACGAATAGAGTCCATATCATAGCTGAACCAAAATCTTTAAGGATAATTTGTCCAAATAACAGTACACAATACACGTTTTTTTGCGAGAAACTACTATTTTACATTTTTGCACAAAACTTTTAAAGTAAAGAAGAAAAGTTTGTTGACCCCATATAATTTTGGTATTCATTGCGTGGAGTGGTCTTTAGGTGACTTAAGTACGTGGTATGCACGTGAGGTGGTTTTTGGCCAATTTTGTTTTTTTTTTCTCTATTTTTCCTCTCAATTTCACTCACTTATATCCCCTAATTAATTAATTGAAAGGGAGGGAAATAATCTTGAAGGTGAGTTTGGAGCAAATTATGTGAGAGAGGGATAATAAGAAGAATCACGCCAAAAAAACTCTTCACGCTCGGCCGTGACTTTAAGTCATCAAAATCATTAATGCTATTATACCAATAAAGGTATGGGTAAAACTTTTCTCTATTTAGGTAGTTGTGTGGCCAAAATGTAAAATAGGTATTTTTTCCGCAAAAAAACAAAAAATGTAACTTAGGTAGTTTTGGTACAATTTTTCCAATTTTAATTATGTATTGTTTAATTTTATTTTAATGCTACTTTTTCAAAGGCATTTAATGGAATGAAGTTGTATTTTTTACTTTTTTCATCAACAAGATAATAGACAAGATTGTTTAGGAATATAAGATGCAAGATAAGGAAAATAGGATCGTGGTTTGAATATATTTTCTATATGAAGAGAAATATAATAGAATAGTATTCTAGTAGTTGTTAAGGGGGGGGTGATATATCATGAAGAAAATAGATGTGTTTGATATTTTTCTATATGATAGAATATATAGAATATTATTTTAGTTTGTTATGATATAACTAATATGTCATTAGTAGTCAAAAAAATTGCTCTAGACGAGTTAGTTTCCCCAGTTCATATTACTTCTCTTCTTAATTCACTAATTGACATTTTATGTGACTAAAGTATAAATTATTCGGCTCTTCACCATTTCTGAAACCAACCAATTCCCCAATTTCGGCTCTGATATCACTATATTTTAATTTTTGTTCTGATTCATCTCTTTCCATAAAATCTAACGCTAATTTATAATTTCTCCTTTCATGCTTAGGTGGAGTTATTGATGATGAGAGATGATGTTGAACGATAACTGATGATAACTGGTTCTTTCTTATTAGTTGCTTGTAGTCTCTCAATTAAATTTTTATGGATTAGCATCATATCAATAAAATTAAAAAGTGTTTATCTGAAAATTTATTATAGGGTATGAAGGGAGGGGAAAATCAACCAGGCGGCTTGAATATGTTTTTGCTTTCCATTATAAATGGTATCTTTCTTTGGTTTGCTAATGCTAATTTGTGTTTTCTCATTGGTAGATTGAAGTTTTTATTTTTTGCATTTTGCAAAACACTCGTGAAACTCAAATTAGATGACTGGAAATAGGGTTGGAGCTTTGGATGTGCTTGGTATTTAATTATATAATTAGGTTATTTTGGCGATGATACTCTGGATAACACGTATTTGTAATAAATAAAATATAAATTAAACTTATAATGATTTAATGCAAATTATTTTGTCATAAAAAACCCTAAAAATTATTTCTATTACAAAGTTATTTAATTATATTCGAGTATGCTTAATGCTAATACTATTCATGATTTATACATTTTGATAACCATAAATACTTTAATAATAAACATATGTGTTATAAGTAAATTATAATAAATTAAATTTGATACCCGTAATGTGTTATGAATATTTTTATTTATTGTTTATTAGAAAAAATGTGTGTAATTAGAAAAATATATATCACAATTCTTAGTTTAATCCTAATATACATGAAGTTAATATGCCAGGTAAAAATTTAAATTCACTATTGTTTTTATAAAGAAAATGTTCCTAACATATTCTAATATTTTCTTATAAATTTACTATAGTTCACTATAAAATAACAAACAAAACAAGACGATCGTTTTTTATGTATTATAGTATTTTTATGCCCAGCTAGCGTGGCATAGCGTGGAGAAAGTTTAAACTAACATTTCTATCCTTTTAAGTGTGTTTATTTCGGAATTATGTTAATTATGCAACACTTTAATTTTTATTTGCTCCTTTCTTTTCGTATGAAAATGATATGAAATCAAACTTTTTTAATGTGCTAAATGAAGTCTCATAACATATGAATTTTTCATTTTAAGCTCAATTTTTTGTTCTCTGTTTATTTTAATGGCAATTAAATATTAGGGGTCAATTAATTGATTGGATTAAATTAATTTCTTTAGTTTGGGCAATTTATGATATAAGTTTTTTTGGTTTTATTTTGTTGGTCAATTAATCAATTATCTGGCGTAGAATTTTTTTCTTGAAAATATATGGCAATCTAATTTGGTGATTTTGCCTTATAGTAAAATTGTTTATATAGAAGAGCAGTAAATATTATTTGTGAGGGAAGACATTTTATATAATTGACGTAATATGGTGTACATATGTGCAAAAATAAAATATGTATGGTATTCTAAAAATATATTTTTATAAATATATAATATGCACTGTTATACAAATTAATAATAAGTTGTGATAAGTATAAGAGATATGAAGTTAATCTGACTTCAATTTCAATAGTTAAGATACAGTTTAAAAAATAATTTTTTTCTCTTTTTAGTGAGTTATTGTATTGATTTAAATTGGTCATTAATAATATTACATTGCAGTAGTGCAAGCAGTTTTTTTTAATTGGACACAACAAATAAAATAGTTACGAAGTAAGAACCCATTATAAGGAGTAATATTTAGTAAGATTCAATAGATATTAAAATGACATAATGATATTGTAATGCAGTAGGCAATAACTGTTTCTTATATGAAATCGAAAAAGGAAGGGTTTTATTTTTTTCTTTTGGATTTCATAATAAATTATTAAGGGTTTTGGGGTTTTGAGGGGGACCCATCTCCCTCACACTTATATATAAGAGATGTAATTTTAGAAGCGGGATTTAAGTAAATAGATGAAATTTTTATTCTTTTAATTGAACTATCTAGAATTTTTTAAATCAATGATATGTATTGATTTTAGATTTCGAATATATGAGAAAAAAATAACTATTTTATTAACTATTATTAAATATATCTACCTCATAAATTTTCTCAACAAAAGTCGACATATTTTCCCCCATTATCTAGCTATCTATTTATTAATCTCTAAATATATAAGGAAGGGGGCGGCAATGTGTCCCTTAAATTAATTCATGGGTCTATAATTATCATAAGTTTTTTTAAAAAAAAAAATCATCAATCAATGTAAGTCAAATAATATAATTATATAAAAAATTTGAACATGACATCATTTCTCAATGCAGCAAATTATTGCTTTTTTAAATGTAATTAATTAATTTTTCCTAAAATATGCAAATTTAAATAATGTTCAATTATATTCAATCAATCAAAATAAAATGAATGAATTAGACATATTATAAATAAGTATAAGAATTTAACTAATATATAATTTAAAAAAATTGGACATATGGAGTAGATTTTAGATGAATTGGAACTAATTATAACAAGACTTTAAATTAATAATTAGCACATATAAGACATGGTATTCTCGTCCCATAAACTAAAACACGTCTAAATACCAATTTTTTTGTTATGTAAGTTAAATTCTCTTTTTAGTAATGATGTACTGATGCATATGAAGAAATATTAATCTAATGTATGTGATTAATTCGAGTGCATATACATTATAGTGTAGTTTTTAAAATAACAAATTATAAATTTATTCACTTTTCGTTACAACGTTACGTTTAATATGACAATTTACACCTCATACCAATTCATTTAAATTTTCACAAATTTTAAATAGTGGTTCAGTTTTCAATACTAATTTTTCATTTCATTCGTTTAATGATTTAATTGATATGTTCATTTTTTTAATACTATTGAGTTTTTTTTAGAATCAAAAAAGTTATGGTCTCATGGTGATTTTTTTTTTTATATATAAGACGTGCTATAATCTGGGGATAGAAAATTTGTCTTAATTTTCAACAATATTCAATTTGTGATGAAGGTGTTAAATATTCATTAGTTAGGTACTTTTAAATAATTTCTTTTTTGAAGTGTATTCTATATATATAATAAATAACAATAAATTTTTAATATTAATTATATTTATTACACAGACGATGCACAGCATATATTCTTTTTAATGTATTCTAAATTATAGTGAATTCATAAATAAATTTTAACGAGGAAAGACGGTATTAAGTGAAGGGGGGAGGAAGATGGTGTCCTTCAAATCAATCAACTTTAAGCAAGGGGGGAAGCAGTGGTGTCCCCCTAAAAGACAGTAAATTACAGTGAGCAAGGGGGGGGCTACTGCGAGTCAGCGTGAAAAACGCTATTGAATATTAAAGCAAAAATATATTAAAATTTCTCAAAATTAATCTGTCATATCTTAATGATATGCATAAAATACAGACGCATTATATAAAGTTAATAATTTGTTTTGAAATGAAATGACATTTGATTATGTTATTGCTACTAAGGTATATTTATTATTTACACTTATATTTTGTCTAATAATACTATAAAATATTATTTACTCTTTAATCCTATTTATTTTAATTCGGCAAAATTTCTATTTTATTGGGTTTTTTTCATTAAAAAATTGACATTTTTAAATAGTAGAAATATTATTTTTTTTTGTTTTTTCTAGATTATTTTTATTTTAGAAAATTTTGTTTTGATTTGATTTTTTTTTTCTATCATTGTTTTTTGTATAGATAGCTACTCATAGATAGATTTATTTTGTGTTTTTTTTGAATTTTTTACATATTGATCAGTGAATTTCATTCCACGTCTTTATATGTCTAGAATTAGCTAGAGAAGTTTCTCAATCCACTATTAATTTATTCTCTACGATGTTTTTAAGATAATGGATTCCAAATTGCATATTTTCAAACATTTTACAAACAATGTTAAAATAGTTAAAATAATAAAAGTTTATAACCGAGTGTATTCTTAATTAAATTAAAGAATCAAAGTGTATGTGTTAGTAATTATAAAACAAAAAATTTAACTTTGATCAAATGATTAAATTTAATACTCGATGGTTTGCGGTGAAAAGTTGATATTTCAGAACCTATTACTTATTTTGTGAATTTTATGTGAATAATAAACTTTTCTTTTCCAAGTTACTTTTGAAAGAGTCGAATCCTTTGAAAAAATAACCAAGATAGATTTTTTTGAAAAACATGAGAATATAGAATTATGTCATATATAACACTACTAAAAATATAATGAAGGTAATATGCATAAATGTGAATAGTTGAAATTTAAGAGATAGTAAAATAGACTAATTGGAAAGAATATCATTAAACTATGGAATTGACAAATTCATTTGAATGATTTGAAACACTGTGTTCTTACTACCTAAATAATAATCTTATTTCTCAAATAAGATTTTATTAAACATGTAGAAATTGAGCTTTGGAGAGGAATTTATTTAACGAACCAATTGTGCTTATTGTTGTTGGAGTAAGATTTACTATTTGGTGTTGTATTTGCGTTTGAACTAAGTTATTGAATATAGGTGAGTGAAATGTATGGAACGAAGTTATCGTGAAGTGCGGGTGGCAGAGTGGGTCCAAAGCTGTCCAAGCTGGCAAGTGTTGTTATTTCAGTTTCCTTTGAAAAGGTAGAAAATTTAATTCAGTTCATATTTTTCAATTTATTATTTGATTTTATTATATAATATTAATATATGTGTGAGTGTTTGTGCTGTGGTGAGGCGAAATGACTTGGAGGAGACAATTAGTGTTGATTTGCTTTATTCTTGCATCTAGATACACGACCTTTTTGAGCTGTTTTGGAATATTGGAAGAAATGATTTGACAGTGTTGTGAAATTGTTAAAATTACAACTAATCGAGGTTGAATTATCTCTGGTCGAGTTTGTATCTATGCAAGAGAATTTTTGTTCAATTGTGAAGAAATGGATGATGTCTTCTATTTGGAGTGATTGAGACATGTTCTAGATCAAGGGTTTTTAGATTCGATTGACTTGCTAGTTTTCTTTTGTCGATACTTTGATATACCATTCTTGAGGGGATAATCTTATCTATTTTAACATTTATCAATTGTATAGTAACATACACGAGTATAAAGTATTGTTTTTTCATGTTCGTAAATTTAGCCCGAACATTTTTTGAGTTTATTACTTTTCTTTCGAGATCGTGTGGTATAAGAGCTTGATGATACCGTAGTTTTTCTTTAGTATGAAGTATACCTATCCTTTTTTTATTGCACAATTCCATTTTGGCCCACAAGTTTAAGACTCAACTTTGATTTAATACTCAAATTATATTTTTAAAATTTAGAAAATTGATATTAATAAATTGACATTTAGTCGATCAAACAACATGAAACCATCCATTGATTATTTTTATATCATTATAAATTTGATGAAAATAGTTGGTCAAGTTTACTAATTTGATCTCCAAATAGGAATGTGCAAGATTTTGTGAGGCTTATTTTAGATATACAATAAATTTTGCTATTTTTATATGTAACGAACACGTGTATTTTATATTTTACTAAATGTCACATAATATTTTCTATTTTTAATAAAGTATTTTTTGTTTAATTATTGGTATATATGTCATGATGTTTTATCATTCCATCATGTTCAATGAATTATTAACAATGTTTTATTACTTTTGAAAAAATATAGTATTTAATGTTACAAGTAACTTATAACTTGTTTTTGAAATCCATATTGTTTTATGAATCCAATTGTTGTTTTCTTTTAAAATCAGATATTTTTTTAACTATACTACTCTGTTTGAATGTATAAAAATAGTTGGAATTTTATAATACGAATTTTAAAACGAATTTATTGAGATATAAATATATGCATTTTTTGTATCAAGAATATACATAAAAAACAAAATTTTATTAATTATTTTAAAAGAATGACTTCTAAGAAACAAAATTTTAGATAAAATATTTTGATACTATTTATATTTTGACAAGTTATATTTTGAGACAAAATCTAAATTCAAAATTTGTTTGCTTTTTCACCTAATAAAATTGGCCCAAAGCCATATGAATTATTGAATTGCTTTGCTTAACTCTCTCCTTTCTGTGCTTGTGGCTGGACGAAGCGTCTTGTGTCTTTCTCTCGTCCTCTCGCTTCTCGAGGACGCGACGTTAGGCGTCGTAGCTGCGCGGCATTGTTGGTTGCTACTGGATGATTTTTATATGACTGTACATTGTTAGGGTTGGTTTTTCAAGGTACTCCTCTCTTCCCTTATGTCTTACTTCTTTATGTTTATCAATTTATTTTTTTGGTTTGTTGATTATTTATGAGTTTTTGTTTCATTCACTCTATTGTTTGTTTTCGATTATAATTTCGATTTATTTGGGTGAATTGAAAGACAAATGAAATATGATAATTAAATTACAACACACATTCATATTGCTACAAAAACACTCTGATTCTCTCTAAGTGTGTTGTGTGTAAGGCAAAGGAAAGACCAACCGAAGAACATACCGGGTTTTACTGATAACTAACTTATTTTATTTTACTGCTTTTGTAATTCACCATCTCTTTTCAAGCACCTTTTCCACATCGCATCTGTTCATCCAATAAATTGGATTTTAGGTATTTTTTAAAAAATAATTAAATGAAAATAGTATGGAAGTACCATGTGTCAACAATGTATGTAAAAACCGTGTTAATATATTCAGGATTCTGGCTAATTCAAAATCATGTCCGAAGTGCAAGCGTCCAATAGAGAAGAATCAGGGATGCATGCATATGTCTTGGCGTCTTGCACCCCTCCATGCAAGTTTGAGTTTTGCTGGTAATGAATATTCTAGTGCTGATATTGTAAACGCAAATGCTGGGATTACATATAATTTTATTTGTTTTGATTTCAAATGTCTGTTTTGTTGTTGATGTAGATGGAACAACAGTTTTTCCCCATTTGAATCGTAGGAAGTAATCCGATAGGTTTTATACTCTTGTTGCAGTGGCTGTTTCAGTATTCGTTAATGGAATCATGTTTCCTTCCAGGCTATGTCTTGGTGCTTGGTCTGGTCATAACGAAAGGACGGGTGGTTTCTATGCATGTAATCGTTACGAAGCTGATAAACAAGAGGGATTGGTAATGTATCCACTATCCAGTTGATAATAGACTGCTTATAAGATCTTATATAAATCTGTATGCTACATTTATAAATATTTCCATTTACCCCTTGTTCATTTCTGTAGTATGATGAAGCTGAAAAGAGGAAAGAAATGGCAAAGAATTCTCTTGAGAGATATACACATTATTATGAAGGATGGACTTTTAACCAAAATGTAAGGAATCTTAGTTTATTTTGGTCTTTCGTTGACTCTGATTTAGTAAATGTTGTACATGTCTATATAATTCAATTAATACCCTTATGCTGTCTCTGGTTTTGCATTTCATTGTTTCGGTACTCTTGTTTTGGTGTGTAAAGCATGCATGCTTCTATATGATTTGTCGGAGAGGAGTTGTTCTTGGTGGTGAGGGGAGGGGGTCTGACGGAGTGCAGGGGAAGGGGGCAGCAGATTTGTCGGAGAGGAGTTGTTCTTGGTGGTGAGGGGARGGGAGATGTGTGGCAACCATGGGAGGGGCAGGTGAGGAGAGGGGAGGTGTGTGGCAGAAGGAAAGGAGAGGGGGGAGGTGTGTGGCATCCATGGCTGAAGAACAAAGGGAAGGAGGGGGAGGGAGAAGGAGATTTTTTTGGACCAATCTAAACACGACACGTGGCAAGTTAACCTTTTCAAACGGTGACCAACAGGTTTTGACTCGTTTGAATTGAATACCCCCCAAAGGTTGGATTATTGAGGAATAACTCAAAGGTTAGATTATTGAAGAATAACTCAAAGTTTGGATTATTAAAACAAAACCGCTCAAAGGTTGGATTATTAGAGGAGCTTGRATTGCCTAATATAAAACGCAACTGTCAAAAACGCAAAAGGCAGAAGAAAGAGGAACACCATACTAAAGTTCTCAAAATGAAGTATTTCCCGAATTATGAGTTCTGGGAAGCAAGAGTTGCAAATGGGGCTAGCTTCACGTGGAATCCAATCATGTCCGCCACAGAAATATTAGCAAAGGGTGCTCTGAAGATAATTGGTATGGGTTCTTACTTTGGAATATGGAAGGATCCTTGGGTTCCTTCTTTGCCAATTTCGAGTCTTCCAAACACAATATTGGGACCCCTGCTCCTACTATGGTTAATGAGTTGATACTGGAGGGTGGATGGGATGTGAACCTCCTCTCTTCCCTTTTTTTCTGATCGGGAGGTTGAGGAAATATTGAAAATTCCAGTTTTGAGGTTTGGTAAGCATACCAAAAATGGTCTGTTTAGTGTTCGTAGTGTCTACTTGTTGTTAACTGCATGACAGAAGATGTCAGACGCTTCTTTGCTGGTACTACAAGAATAGCATCTGGGCAAAGTTTGGCGTGCTTAAATTCCCCCGAAGATTAGATTATTTGCGTGGAAAGCTCTGAATATGAATCCTGTTCAGGTGCATTTGAAGAAGCGAGGAATGCAAGTTGATACTACATGCCCCCTGTGTGGTAACTTAGGTACCTGATGCATACGCTGGTTTATTGTGCTGATGCCTCAAAAATCTGGTACCTTTCTCCACTTAGAATTGATGTCACGAAGTTCAATTTTCTGTCTTTCTGGGACTGGTTTTGCTCTTGAGAAGACCTATACGAATAATACCTGGTGGAGCTTTCTGGAGTATTTTATGGG
The DNA here is from genome assembly GCA_008642245.1 of Bassia scoparia. Taxonomy (NCBI): domain Eukaryota; kingdom Viridiplantae; phylum Streptophyta; class Magnoliopsida; order Caryophyllales; family Amaranthaceae; genus Bassia; species Bassia scoparia. The sequence goes on along the minus strand of SNQN01000026.1, from coordinate 293,578 downwards.
TTGTTTGGTTGAAGAGGAACGCGTGGGTTTTTGATAGAAAGGAGGTCTTGCTGGTTGATGTTATTAGAAGAGCTGTGAATCTCGTTGGGAGGTCGAAACGACAAATGAGATTGCCCCCCCCCCCTGCTTGTCATGTGTTATGCTCCCTGTCATACTTGGAGCCCTCCTGCTGCTCAATCTGACACTGCTTGCTTCAAGGATGGCACTGTTGGTTTGGGGAAGTGCTGTGAGATCAGTTTGTAAGGTGTTGGTTGCGACCTGTGTAAAAATATAGGGTAATGGGAGTGTGGAATTTGCTGAAGCTCTGGCTGTTAGGCACTCTCTTAGCATTGCCCTTGAAGCAGACCTGAACAAGATGTTGCTACAATCTGACAATATTAAGCAATGCTCCTTTTACAACATGTGGAGTGCACGTCTTTGGCTGATTGTGAAGGACATACTGGAGCTAGCAAAGCAATGTAATTTTATTTTTTATGCTCATGTTAACTGGAGAGGCAACTTATTCTTATGTAATCAATGACAATATTAACCCACAATGAATATATTTATCCCCTTTTTCCATCCAAAAAAAAAGAATCAATTTTCCCATATATATATCTTAAAACCAAACTCACTTTCCACTTTGGACCGAGTATTTATTTTTTGAATATAAAATTGAAATATCAATCTAGCTGTGTTAGATATGATTGTCAGCTTTCTGTTTAACTGTTGGACTGACCAATAATTATGTCCTTCCGTAGTCTTTGACAGTGATTGGCAACTTTTGGATTATTTGCAGTCTTGGAAAAAAGGAGATTCGCACCAAACAAAGACTGTCCATGTAAGTAAGATTCCAGTTTTATATTAACAATTAGAAGTAATATTTCTTACTATTTACATCATATTTGAATATTGATTTTTTCTCATCTTAATGCATTTTCTGTCTCTATTTCCTTATCCCTGCTAAACTCTTGTAGTAGTAGATGTAGTTTGCCTAACTTAGCTGAAGGGATTGTACAATGCTTAGTCAATGTTTGTAGATAAATATGGCTGTCCGTTTCATGGTTTGGCAATGGTTATTGGTCAACTAGATACTGTATTGTACTTGAACTGCCTATCCATCTTGTGATTAAAAAAAAAGCAGTTTCTTCATGCTCTTTTTCTCACAAATCTGCTCATATTTAATAGCATTTCTTCTTTACTAACTCACTTATAATCCTTGTCAAGACTCCTAACTGAAATATACGTTTAATGCCCTCTTCCACAGGCTGTTCATTACAGCTTCATGGTTTCACTGAATGTTTTGTTTCTCTTGAATCATTTGTGTCTTCCTTTTTGTTTTCGCCTTCATCCTTCTCTTCTAGACCGTGTTCTGGATCTTCTGGATGATCTTGAGCTAGAGTCACGAAAACAAATGATATTTATATAGTTATATGGACATTCATCTCGCAAATGGTAGTGAGTGACATTGAGTTTCATTAAAATTTTGCAGTAAGAGGAGGTGACTGACAAGCTGAAAATCCGATTCACAACTCAAACTTATTATGAAGGCTTGGCAACAGGTGAAATTCTGAATTTTTTTTTTTGGTCTAATGACTAATGTTACATCCTCGGATAGTTCTATTTTTAATGCAGTTGATTAGTTTTTTTATGTTATAAGTTGTTACAATCTTCTGTATAGGGAAAAAAAAAGTTTGATGTCGTATATTTAGTTYGTTCTGAATTTCCGATGGTTTTAAATTTTATGCAATAGGTTGTTGCTTTGTGTTAATTAGTTTTTTTTAATTATTTTGTATAGAGGGCAACATGGAAGGAATGAAGGAGAAAAGTCATAGTTCTTAACTTTGTATAGGGAAGGAATAATGGAGGATTAGTAAAATGGAGGAATAATAATTCTATAATTCCAGGAGAAAAGTCATAGTTCTTGGTGGAAGTGTAAGAAGGCTTGTGACATATCCTTTTTCTAGTCCCTCATCTTTTTTTTTTTCTTCGCAATATTCCTTTCTCTCTTATTATATCCATTCTCTTTATGTCTATATCATTTGCGTATTGACATATCCTTTTTCTAGTCCCTCATCTTTTTTTTCTTCTCAATATCCCTTTCTCTCTTAGTATATCCATTCTCTGTATGTCTATATCATTTGCGTATTGACACATTTGTTAGTGAGCATATGTCTTGTATCATCTTYCTTGTTAGTTATCTTCCCATTGCCACATGTATAGGTTTGCAGAAGGCAGGCTCTCCTGTTCTAGTGTAGAGCTCTAGAAGCATGTTGTGTCAAGCAATAGTGCAATACGCTATTGGCGTGACAGCATTTCCTTATTTTTTTCGTTGCCCTTGGTCGTGATTGCTTCTGAGCAACCTTTTCCTATTTTCATTTTATTTACAATTTTGACTATACAGATCCTTGAGTGTAGACGAGTGCTGAAATGGACATATGCATATGGCTATTATTTACCCGAGCATGACACTTATAAGAGAAAACTCCTTGGGTATTCGCAAGGTAATATAATACCTATAACAATATGGAACTGGTTGTCCTAGGGAGATCAAAAGACTGATAATGTTTGCAATTTGTAGGTGAGGCTGAGGCTGCTCTTGAAAATCTATATCAATGTGCCGAGAAGGAACTGTTAATTTTCCTTGGTCATGCTGACATTCAACCAGAATCTGAAACATTTCGGCTAAAATTGGCTGAATTGACCAGGTAAGCTTCTTGGAGCAGACTGTATACTCTGTATGTAATTGAAATGTTCGGGTTTTTCTGGGTTACTTGACTCTTTTTTCCTGCCAAAACCTTTCTGAAATCTGAAATTTTAACAGGGTCACGTGTTCTTCCTTTGAGAACTTGGTTATAGCATTGGAAAAAGGTTTACCAGATGATGATTCTCCAGATGATGATTCTCAAGAAGCTTCCAGCATGTCAATAAGCTCAAAGAATGCAGAAGCCAAAGGGAACGGAGGGAAAGGAACGGGTTTAACTTCACAACCCATTCGTTCTTGTGCGAAAAAATGTGATGTACCCAAGTCCCAACCATTGGAACTGTGAATAGTGTAAGTTTGTAAATTGTGTTGTGTTGTGTTGTAATGAATGTACTCATTGAAGCAGACCAGTAGACTATTTTTTAGAATGTACAAATTGGTCTGATCTTGTTGCAGAAGGCAGCCCGTGTCCCATGACATTATATTGTCCGGAAGACAGCAGACAAGTATAGCAGAGGCTTGTAAATTGTAGTGTATAGTATAGGCTTGTAAATTGTAGTGTATCCCGTTGATGCTGTATATCTGATATTCGAATGCATCAATTTTATTCTTGTATCAATCATATATTCTTGTATAAATCATATATGCATCATTGTTACTCTTATATTAATCAAATACTTCCGTGAATGTTAGRCTCACTGGACTTTTGCATGGTGTTAAATACGTCAAATTCCAAATTAATCCACTAGATTTGCAAATTCGCTGACATTTTTTGTAATTTAGGTTAAGTGGGGTGGGATGGTGTTTTCAAAGGGAGGTTTGGGGTGATGTGGTTTAACAACCACTACATATTTTAGGGGATTTCATGTCCTAATCAATCCAATTCTACTGCATGTCGCACCGCCTGCAACTGTCACCACACGTCACACCATCCCTCCAACTGTTGGGTTTTGTGTGGTGGCCCGACGAGCAATTTGTGGTTGGTTCGTTTGGTTAGGGTTTTGGTTTGGGTTGATTTGCGGTGGTAGTAACATGGTGTTTGTTGGTGCAAGTAGTGGTGGTTCGTTGGTTGGGTCGATTATTGGTGCGGGTTATTGGTGCAGGTGGTAGTGGTGGTGTTGGCGAGGGTCGGGTTGTTTAGTGCAGGTAGTGGTGGTTCGTGAGTGAGGGTGGGTTGCAGTTGAGGTAGTGTCGGTGTGAGTGAGACGGTGGTGGTGGTGGTGGTGGCGAGAGATGTGTGGGGTGAAGGTGAGGGTGGGCGAGGCTGGGTGAGTCAGTGCGGGATGTTGGTGGGTGGCGGCTTTTTGGGCTGGGCTCAATAGGAGAGAGAAAGTTATAAAAATGTAGAACATCAAGTATATATTTTGCAAACATAATGATTAAATTAATATTGTTTAGAACATGAATTTAGTATAAAACATAAATTAAATCTGTAAACATTGAAAACTAAAAATGTAGAATATAAAGACAAATTTAATAATAAAAGTAAAAATGTAGAATATGAAGACTGAAAATTGTAGAGCATACATGTAGACTAAATTATCTAGAAACATAACTATAGTTTGTAGAACATGAACAAATTTATTAGAACCATAAAGAGGATACATTGTTAAAACATTGAGTTTTTTCATAGTTTTCTCACCTAAGAAAAGTTCTCATGAATAAGATCTAACTCAAAACGGTATACAAACTACAATGCACGAAAATCTGAGGCACCACCTTAAATCTTCAAGGGCTACTTAAGAAAGTAAGCACATTCTAGCAATTAATTATTGGGGGTAAATTATTTCTCTTCATAATTTTCTATTAAAAAAACATTACTTCATTTTAAAGAGCCCCCAATAATATAGGATAAAGTTGTACTTAACAGTAGGCCCTTAAAAAGCATATTGCAGATATGCTTCCACCAGAACCGCCTACAAGAAAAGACCCCTGAATATGCATACGGAAAGTTACTCAACAGCACTGCTTCTCCTCCCAATCCCTCTCTTCTCTCTCCTCTTCTCTCTCTCTCCTCTCTCTTCTCTCTCTTCTCTTTGTTATAGGTTTCTTCCTCCGTCAGCTGCAGACATACCCAGGATCTTGACACCTATTATGTAGGTGGGTTCAGATCATAATTCTCTTCCTGCATCTATTATATTGAATTAGAAGAGTTAAGGTATGAACAGAATTTGGACACTTACCACAAACTCAATGCATAACGACGATTAACTATGTAGAGAACACAGATTTCCCCAGCATATAACAAGAATTGCTTCTCATTAGTGTGAACAACATTTTCACACTCTTTGCGCTACTGCAGTATCACTGCAGGTCTACTTGACCACTTATAACTTGTACATCGAAAACAAACCTCTTCATATTGTCGCAGCTTTCAACATCTGTAATCTGACCTGCTCCGAAGTTAACAAGCACGAGTTCATCAAAAACAAACTAATTACATATAATGAAGATCCCTCAATTATACGTACCTGTAGAATTCTTGCAAGCAACTGATTTTATTTACTTTTTTTTCTGAAGACTTGATTTTTAAATCCCTTATAGGATTTATAAACAAGGCAAATTCTAGTAGAGAAAAATAGAGAAAGGCAAGGAACTAGAAATCATATACATGTAGAAAATCCTGGAAATACCACACGTAAATGAAGAAAAAAAAATAATCAGGGCACAATTGAAAATCATTATTCACTTCAAGTTACCAACCATTTCAACCCCAACCTAACTAGCTCAATCACAAATTCATAATTCTCTTATCCTCTAAATGCTCCAAATCGATCTAAAATTGAATGGAATAGCAATTGGCATACTCGATCTTTTGGTTAGAGGAGACAAAATTAACCATCCAAAGTTGATTAGGAAAACAACATTGTCAAGATTTTTTTATATGTAATCTTCCTAATATATTTTGTTGGGAGCAAGCAAAATATCTTAAAAGATGTGAGATTCAGATGAAGATTAGGTAAATATATAGCACACAAGCCGCAAACGATCTGAGTCTCTTATCACAAACCAAAAACAGTGGACAAAACACGCCTGGCCATTAGTTAGCTAGAAAATCGATTATGTAAGGTTCCTTGTCAAGGAGAAAAAGCCCCTTGTCAAATAACATCAAATTCTAGTCATTCTACCTTCCTTTCTTAAAAAATCATCTCACTTTGTACTCATATTTGATTGAATAGACTTTTAGGGATAAAAAGCATTAAACTTGGTGAGTG
>SNQN01000026.1:192561-268208 GCA_008642245.1 Bassia scoparia | reverse complement strand
AAACAGCCAGGTAAATATGCTCTTCCATTCCTTTTGCATTTTAAAATCCAAAATTTGTTCTCCAATTGCCTTGAAATTATATGTTTTTCTATAACCCAATGGCTTCATTATGCAAAAATTAACATATAATACAATTAAACGCATGCCAACAAAGCTAACACACATGCCATTAACAACTAATTAAGTAATCATGTGCATATAAATCCAAAACCCTAGGTTCTAAACATTTAAAAAAAAAACACAATTTGACAGCACCAACATACAATTAACAACTAATTAAACATAAACAAAGTTTAAATTTTGAATAATTAATTGAAAAAAGGGAATTCGAATTACCTCAAATGCCCACAATTCACGCCAAATTCGACAAAAACAAGGGTCTTTATCGACAATTCCACCAAAACGAATATCAGGATGGCCCACAAATGATGAAAGCACCAAGGTGAGAGAGTAATGGCAGTAAAAAAAAAAAAAAAACTTGAAAAAATGGCACTAAAAGGAGGAAGAAGAAGAAAGAGAAAGGAGTGAAGTGGAGGAGTGGATTGAATGAATGTCGAGTGATGAGTGAATGGTGAGGCAAAGAGTAACCAAGAAATGACGCGAGTGGGGCCCACACATAACGGCAAAATTAACTGAGACGTGAATAGGTGGGAGTTTTAGAGAAAAATGGGAGTTTAAAAAAAAAAAACAAAAGGTGGGAGTTTTAGAAATTTGGTAAACAAAAGGTGGGAAAGTACAAAAAATCCTAAGAATAATGTGGCATGTGGACAGACCCCCAAGGGGTTTAAACCATTGTGAATGCCCTAAAAGCTATAATCCTAATATTCTAAGTTAAATGACTTCTAGGATGGAACTTGGAAAGCTATCATTAGCTGTTTGATGATATACTCTTTAAGTTGACCCGACCCTAAGTTYGACCCAAACCCAGCCAAAGAAGTGGTTTTGACAATAATTTGTGATTGCAAAACCCATTTTTTCCCTAAAGTTGCACAACGCGGATAATTTTGAATTCAAAACCGACCCCCACCATGAAACTTTTACATGATACTTTGAGCTGAAACATCATGTATATGGTTGGATTTTGGCATGAATGACTCTTTATATATAGAGAGAGATAGAGATGGAGAGAGAGAGAGAAAGAGAGAGGAGAGAGATATAGATCTTTGTTTAGATAAGGTCATATATATTACAAGGAATGAAAGTACGAAAGGGTGTGTTATAATCCCTTAATCCTTGGGATCAACCTAACTTAAGGCTTTGGGTATAGTGCTTGAAATCCAGCATATGCAACATGCAAATCATTCATTTGATATCCATATAGGGATCRAAAGATTGTGAATTTTGTGGCTTTATGTGGAATTATTTGATTCACTAGTCAAGACTGTTGATGGTAATCTTCAGGCAGAATTGCAAAAAGTTGCATCACTTAATTTCTGGGGCTTTGCCCACTAACTTGCTTATAGGCATGGTTTTTAGAGAAGGAAATATTTAAATTCTAGTGTTCGTGAATTCACGGATCAGGTTATAGAAGAAATATATTTGATGGTTTGGTCGAAACTTTTTTTTTTTTGTGTGTGCTTTTTTGGCCCCCTCTCCCTCTGCTTTTTCCTACTCTATATTTATTAATATTGTTAATATTTAAATCCTTATCATATTAAACTTGCAGGTCTTAGTTGACGGAAGCTAAGATCATTCCTTACATTCAGTCTGAGAATTATAATTTTGTGTGGCATTCGGAAGGTGTTCGTTGTTCCCAAACTATTCTGTGGAGTCCTATTTGATTCAAGTATTTATCAAGTTGAAACATTGATTAAATATAGAGTAAGGCAAGTTTGCAAGCAATGGAGTGCAATAAAGACGAAGCCTCGAGGGCAAAAGATATCGCTGTCAGAAAGTATTCAGAAAAAGATCTCGCTGGTGCAAAAAAGTTTGCTCTGAAAGCTCAAAATTTATATCCTGCACTTGAGGGCATTTCTCAGATGTTAGCCTCCCTTGAGGTATATATATCAGCTGAAAATAAAATAAATGGAGAGATGGATATGTATGGTGTGCTTGGTGTTACTCCACTAGCTGATGTCAATACAGTTAAGAAGGAATACCGAAAACTTATTCTTCTGATTCATCCTGATAAAAATAAGTTTATTGGCGCCGAGGGTGCTTTTCAGCTTGTGTCAGAAGCTTTTACTCTCCTATCTGACGAAGCTAAGAAATCTGCCTACGATAGTCGGCGTAATGTTAAAACAGCTCACCAGAAGGTTCAATCTGGGGCTTCAGCAGGGTCGACAAGCAGTGGACAGTTCCAGCAGAAGTTTCCAGGTCACGTTGGAGTCTCTGCGCAAGGCGCAGGCAGAACAGTTAACCAGAAGGTTCCAAACCAGGGAGGTGGACTTGGTGCGAGCAGAACCAATGAGCAAGTTTCTAAGAACCRGAGCAATAACTCATCACAGCAGAAGGTCCCTACCCATAGTAGGAGTTCAGAAGTCCTTTCTGGGGTTAATGGCCATTATAAACACTCGAATGCCACCACCTCACGTGGAAAGGCTTCAAAGAGTAGCAGCCAAAAAGCTTCTGCATTTCAATCGTTCTTCAAAAAAGGCGATACATTCTGGACTATGTGCAATCAATGCAAGATGCAGTATGAATATATGCGAATTTATCTCAACCAGATTCTTAAATGCCCCCATTGTCAATTGGGGTTTACAGCTACGGAAGTACATCCACCTTCAAATCTCTCCCCAATTCGCCCTCAACGTGAAAAGTTGTCTTCGAGCTCAGGACCTCGAACATCTGGGATGAATTACAAATCTGGTGCTGCTAGTGCTCATTGGTCCACTCTCTTTGGAACACCTCATGGCACTACGGTGCACAATAGCTACTTTGGCTCTACAAGTGCTCAAAACACCACATCTGCTAATGCTCAAGTTGACAGTGAGCATCACCTATCGACTGAGAAAGTCAAAAGAGAGTGCGAGGAGGATAGGAGCTGTGGTAAACGAGAGAGGAGTGGTGATCCCAGCTTTGTTATAAATGAAGAGGGTCCCCTGAAGAAAATGAAGGAAATGGATGATCGTGTTAAGAAATTTGGGGGTGGCATCCTAAGCCAGTCTGGGAAAGGAAATCGGGACACCAGCATGGGAATCTYGCCTGAGCTGAGCAAAGGCTATGCAGAACTGAGGAGAACAAATCATTTTGCAGGATTCACTTCGAAGGTTAATAATGTTAACAGAGAATTATTATTAATGGAAACTAGACAGATGTTGAGTGAGAGGGCTCTATTAGAGATACGCGAGAAGCTAAAAGATTTGAAGAAGGACAAAGAAGCTAAGACTGCTGCCAAAGAGAAAACAAATGCCAAACGTGTCGAGAGGCAGAAGTCAAAAGTAGTCATGCAGGAGCCGGGGTTTGATGGGAATCATACAGATTCTCCTGTCGGGGATGCCAAGCAAAAGGTAACTAAGATTGTTTCAATGACAGTGCCAGATCCTGATTTTCATGTTTTTGATCTGGACAGATCGGAAAATTGTTTTGGAGATAATCAGGTGTGGGCTGCATATGATGATGATGATGGCATGCCTCGTTTCTATGCTATGATCCATGAGGTCATATCTCTTAATCCATTTACTGTAAGGCTTAGTTGGATGAACTCCAGAAGCGTCAGCGAGTTTGGTTCGTTGGATTGGGTAGGTCATGGTTTCATCAAGAGTTGCGGAGATTTCTGGATTGGTAGGCGTGAAACAAACAAATCATTGAATTCATTCTCTCACAAAGTTAGGTGGGCTAAAGGACCCCGTGGAGTTATACAGATATACCCAGGAAAAGGGGAGATTTGGGCTCTATATAGGAATTGGTCTTCTGATTGGAATAATGAYACCCCGGCAGATGTTTTACATGTCTATGAAATGGTGGAAGTGCTCGATGACTACAACGAAGAGCAAGGTGTGCGTGTTGCCCCTCTTTTAAAAGCTGCTGGCTTCCGAACTGTCTTCTACAAGCAGCCTGACCCAAATGAGGTAAGGCGGATTCCTAAGGAGGAAATGTTTAGATTTTCGCACCAGGTTCCCAGTCATGTTCTCACCGGTGAAGAAGGCACAAATGCTCCAAAGGGTTACATAGAACTAGACTCTGCAGCAACTCCAATGGAACTTCTTCAGACGACTGCACCTGACATCAAGGATAATGCCATGGAAACAGGATCGACTGCTGAATAGGAAAGCCAGCACAGCAGTATCATATATGGCTGATTAGTTATCTTGATTAGATGTTGCAATTTAGGAGCTGAACKTTTTTGGTCAGATTTAGTTAACCTTTTGGGAGTTTTGAGTTGGGTTAGAGGGGGTATAGAGAGTACACAAGAGAACTTTTTGGTTCTGTTCATGTGCAGTGTACATTGAGCAAAACCATGAAGTTTGCTTCACAATTTTTCTTCAGAAAACTGGTAATTTAGAGGGGATTAGTAATTGGTTAATGTAGAACCATAGATGGAAACTTTTTGCTCGGTCGAGGATAGCGGATTTCTTCCTAAACTGATTATAGTTTTGAAATCCAACTGTAAATTATTTTCCATCGTTGATCCTTTGGCCCTTGCAACAACATTTGTTCACCTGTGTGTTCAGTTCTAATCACACATATCTTGTTGCAGGTATGTGAAGTATGATTCTGCTCCCAGTCAATTTTTTATCAGTTAACGTGCGGCCTTATTTATTAAGGTAATATGAAGCAGTGATCTTTAAATCTGGCGATACGCTGATACTAATAATATAGTATGGCTATGGTGAATGTTAACTAGCTTCATTGGTTAAAGGGAATTCGGCGTCAAATTTATTTTACATTTTCCGTACGGCTCCTTATGCACCCGTAAAAATAAATTTAATTAATTATATCTATAGGAAGAGAATTATAGAGTTAAGCAAAAGATTAGGATACGAACTTTTAAGTTTTTCACTGTTCAGGTCCCAATACTTTTTCTTTCACCGATTGCTTACCCTAGAAGGGCTTTTCTGGTGAGTTAATCGGTTGGTTAAAGGTGAGTTAAATGTGAATTAACTAATCTAAAACTAATAATAAGTCCCAAAAAAGAAGAAAAAAAGTATAGGTCCTCAAAGGTGAAAACCTAAAACGTTGAGGGCCGTATAATTAACTCGAGAATTATAGCATGGTCCTGAAGATCGGGTTTACTTCTCACTCTCATAAGTGAAAATAATTGCATAGACCCTTACTTTAAACAAGTAGGTACATTTTTTGCTTCAATGTAGATGCATAATGGCCTTATTTGAGAAATGCTACGCATACACATAGAGAGACATAATATTCGTGTTTCCCTACATACACACATGGATGTGTAAAGCTTTTACTGGATAGTTTTTTGGTCTCGATTGTTTTTTTTAACAAAGTCTTGTTGTGTGCTTAAATACACTGTGTGTAAGTGTATATTTTTTTTTTGATGATAATCACATAAAAACTTGTGGTCTATGTGCACCTAATTGATGTTTGAGCATCTTAAGGGCAACAACTATGCCTTATTGAACCTACTTATACATGTGAACTATATTGACGTGGATATACATTCTTATACATGAACAACAAAGCTGATCATCGAGGGTGGTGATTGGTTATAATTAGATGATCCCCGAGCATGATGTTCGGTTTTAAATAATATACAAATTGCTCTAAATTAAAATTTGATATTTTTAAATTGTAATTATTTGAAAATAAGATTTATTTTCGATAAAAAATACTTTTATATATTAATATGAATTAAATATAAATATATATATAAAATTTCTACTCAAAACACAATTATTAATATTCATTAATATTCTTTTACATTTTTTTAGCAATAGTAATTATAACACATAATATATGTGTTGTTATGGCATTGAGAATAGAGTCTCACTTATTTAAAACTATGTTTTTTAGCACGTTATGCGTGTAGACAAAATATATTAATAGTGAACAATATATACAAATATTTCAATTGGTCATTGAATGGTGACCATAATTTTTACTACGTAGTACTTATTAGATAAATTAATAAATTAATCATACATGTTTATTTATTTATTGCTTTTTTTGCACGCTATGCGTGTAGAAAAAATTAAAAATTTGATATTTTAATGCAGTAGTATAATGCATCCAATTATATTCCAAATAGCATGTTACGACAAAAATTAGATTTGATAGTTAATACTAGTATATAATGCATTTATTTGCATTGATATTCCAATTCATTTTTTTAAGTGTAATTGAAAAATAAGTTTTCTAAATAATTTAAAATTTCTGAATTAATTGTAGTGTATTGTTGTGAATATTTGTATAGTAATTGTTAATTATTTTTCAAATTTATGATTAATTGATTTATAGTTGTTGTTTGATATAATTAATTGGCCTTCATTAAACTGATTTGTTGTGCATTATTAGAATAATATTGGATTGTTTTAGGATATTTGGTTATTTTTGTTGTATAAGTGGGTAATAGTAATTTAAAAGGGGAACACCATTGTATCCCTTGACTTATATATAAATACTAGTTAATTATGTGCACGCTACGATGCGTGCTTGACCTATGAAAATTGCGATTGATTAAAAATAATTATATAGTATTTATTTAATTAAAATTGTTAGAAATATTCGAATTTATTATATTATAATAGTCATTACATTTATTAACTAATAACTATGATTTGAATTCAAAATATTATTCCTATATGTTTAATTCAATTTGGAATAATGATCATTAGTTTTGAATTTTTTCATAATTAATTAAATAAATAATAATTAGATGTAATTATTATTATGGTATTTAAGCAATCAATTCAATTAATTTTTTAATATTAAGACTTAAGGGTATTAAAGTCTTTTAGGCATATCATTCATTAAGGTATTACTGTTTTTAAGAGGGAACACCATCTTCTCCCCTTCCCTTTATATAATAGAGATATAATAGAGATAAATACTGCGTATATATTAATGGCCTATTTGTAGTGGGTTGTCAAACGTGATTGAGACTTGAGAGGGAATATACATCTTCAATTTTGCGTATTCTTTTTTAAATGTAATAAATACTACAATTATGAATTTTATATAATAATTCATATCAAATCAAAGATACTTCTAATTTCCACCCAGCTTCTAGGTTTCTTCAATACTAATTATTCATTACATATACCTTTTTGATACATAGAAAGTCACCAAGGTTATCTAGTAATGCAATCGTGATTCAATCTTAATATCATTCTACTCCGTATACTCTAACCATCTAATGTGCTGACACGTCTACATTAATACAAAGGGAGTACATAACACTAAAAATGGAAATAAATCATTATATAGCCACAACAAAAGTTAAGAAAAAATAATTTCCATGGCAATGTAAACTTCATGGCAATCATACACTTAATATTAAGTAGTTTGTATTTCACTCAAGTAGTGGAGTTAAGATTTTCTAATTGATTATACTTCTTTCGATTGAATTCACAGCTAGCTTAGTACTTCTTTAGAATTTCCAATCTACATGCCCAACACTCATACGTACTCCCTTCGTTTTTTTAATTGTTTCACTTTTCTTTTTGAGATGTTTACAATTAGTTGTTTTAAATCAATCTAAAAATAATTTTTTTCTTTTTTACTTTTTACCCATTTTATTTAATCTAACATTAATGAATTACTTTTTCCGAAAAAAATCAACTTTCATTACTTTACTCAATCTATTCACCAAAATTAACTTTTTTTTTCCAAAAAAAAATTCACTCACACATTTACTGTTTTACCTAACTTACTCAACTATTTATCTTACTTATTCAACCATTTTATTTAACTCAATCAACTTTTAAACATCGTGTCAATTTGGTATGGAACATCAAAAAACGAAGGGAGTAATAATTAAAAAAATCAGATTAGATATCATGAAATATCACAATTTATTACAGGCAATCGATCAGTATTAGCATTGAATGCAATTCAATTATTCTCTCAACATTTCAAAATCATGTANAGATATCATGAAATATCACAATTTATTACAGGCAATCGATCAGTATTAGCATTGAATGCAATTCAATTATTCTCTCAACATTTCAAAATCATGTATGTACACCGAAAACATACTCTAAATTCAAACAAAAATCATTTCAAAATCTCGAATTTTATGTGAAGGATTTACAATGACAATCAACCTGAAAAGGAAGAAATAATCATATATTACAAATCAATTCTAATAAATTGAGAGAGCGAGAGATAGCTCAAGTGGTTAAAGCTTTCCTCCCAATTTTAGGAGGTTCTGGAGTCGATTCTCATCCCCACCCTAGGACTCTCTTAACACAAAAAAATTGACCAAGTTCACAAAATTTGATTTTCCTAATTTTTTACCCACCCATTGTTTTTTTTTTTTAGTTTACCATCCGGTTCACCCTATTGGGCTAATCCGATAGATTTATTTGTTCACTAATTTTGCTACTAATTAGGTAGATTTATTTGTTACTTCGATAGATTCAAAAGAGAATTAAGATTTTTTTGGGTTTTCTCATCTCTAATTCTTTTCTTCCTTTGTTTCCCATTCTCCCATTCTCGCATTCATTTCATCATCATTATCATTATTATTATTATTATTATTATTATTATCATTATTATCATTATTATTATTATTATTATTATTATTATTATATATTACTTCGTATTATTTTTTAAATTGAGGCTGGTTTTTTATTTTGAAAAAGAAGCACGCTTGTACATACCCCTTGTTCTAATGTGGCTCCGCCACTGCACTCAATTACCACTACTAGTTCTATAAACATACGACACGTGCGATACGATGACATATTTATTTTTCTTCTACAATAATATTACACATATTACAAGGAGAAAAATGTAGGCACTTAGCTACGATTTTCCATTAACAATAATGGTTGTGACTTATGAGTTATAAATATGATTTTCAATGCAATCTGCTGTTTGTGATTAAATCTCTACCATATAATTTTGCTTGTACGATTTCTTGAGTAGTTTTGTAAACATTGTTTTCTTAACGAGTATGTATAATTATCAACACATATATAGGGTACAATATAGCTTCAATTAATTATATACTAGCAGCAAAAAACTTAATTATATATGGCTCCAAATATAAATTTAAGTGACTTTTCTGTCCACAATTAGATAGGCTATTGAATTAAAATASAAATTATTTTGATTATACAAACTCATTGATGAAAATTTATGTTCCGCATTAATAAATTGACTTACAAAAACAAATTAATTTTTGGATCATATANAAATTATTTTGATTATACAAACTCATTGATGAAAATTTATGTTCCGCATTAATAAATTGACTTACAAAAACAAATTAATTTTTGGATCATATATTTTGGATTTAATTCAAGTGTCGTAATTGATTTCTACTCCGTATGATTTTTGAGTAATGTCATATGTAACTCTGGCTTAGAGGTGCATTCATATAAACATTAATTCATTTTCTAAAATGATACTTGTTCCGTCCCTTCATGGACATCCGATAAAATGATACTTGTTCCCCACTCCAATCAAGGTAACATGCCTATTTTTTTATTTTTTTTGGATTTCTTATGTGCTAACCTTTGGRGCTGTTTATACCTTTTCATATGATTTTTATATGGTACATTTTTTGCTAATCAATTTTGAAAAAAATTGATTGATTACTCGGCATTTTCCATAAAAGTAATGAATATATTTCTCATTGTAGGAGTGGTATGATATTTTGACATTTTGTTGATGAATTAATTTTTCTATATAAAAAATTCAAAATACTTTATCTAATTGTTTTTTCTTTTTCTTTTTTTAAGAGAAAATTAAATACGTTTCATTCATAGTAAAGCCAAACGACACTTATAACTTGACAAGATTGATAAAACTTTAACAAACAAAGAACATATGAAATTTGCATTAATAAAACATATTTAATTAAATATCGCCTTAAGAAATTTCTCATCTGAAACAATACGGATCTGTGAATTTTGGCCGCCAAACAGAGGATACATAGAGTAATTTATAGAGTGATTTATCCAATTGTTTTTTCTTTTGATACTTAGAGTGATTTATAGCCTACTCAAAATTGTAACCACATCAAAAAGCGTCATAAATTCATAATATGAAGAAAAAAGAAAAAGGTCTTTTAAAAATATTATTTACGAAGTATTAATTATTTAAAAAAATATCTTTTTGTTAAAATAATTAATACCCTAAGTAGTATATTAAAACCCTCTTCATCTATAAATATCTCTTCCACCTTCCTCTTTTTTCTCCCTTCAATTTCTCTCTCCAAAATTTCTTCAATTCCTCCACATTCAACGATCGAAGTAGCATACTCTTCTGGTATGATTTCTCTCTCTTCTTCTTTCTTATTTTTATTTCACATTGCTTTCATCTTTCATATACGTTGTTTCTTCTTTGCCATCATAATTCTTTGAATAATTTCTGTAACTTTCTCCAATTTCTTTTTCTCATCCATTACCATTTTTTTTCTATATATTACCTAAGACACCGGTGAATTGAGCTCCGCTCGTTTTTTAGCAACCGGCGAAACGTTTCCGCGCGGTTTCTCTTTACTGTATCACTAGCTATTACAAATAAATAAAAGTAATAAAATAAAACTTCTAGAATCTCATTATTAATTTCTTATTTCCTTTTTAAGAAAATGGCTTTTTTCGCGATCTTACGCTAAACCGCGCTCAAACCAGACCAAAAAACTAATTACTGGTTCTCTCACTTCACTAATACACCATTCACGCTGGAATGTCAAGCGCTGAACTTCAATTCCCGCCTCTAGCAGCTGTCCAGTCAGTGGGCGTGAAGTTACGCTATGATGTTGGAACTCGTTTATATAAGTTATTTTTCATTCTTCTTTTGAACGTTCATTATTATTGTCAGCAAGCATATAGGGGAAAGACTATAGTTAGGATGTCCTGATCCCTACACGTGCATTGGTGTGTGCATTTGAGTGACTACGAGTCTTAGGCCCACTTATGTTGTTTACTTCTCATTATATGTACTTATTGTTCATCTAGAAATTAGAATTTTGTGTTGTTTTTATTTATTTTAGTAATAGAAAATCAATTTGGTATTATAATAGGTAATGTAATATTTGGTACCAATTGGCTTGAGGTTTTGTAGGTGTCCTTTTCTTGTACAAGAATTTAGCCCAATAACCTATCTAGATCTGTTGAGAAGAATTGTTACTTCTGTTATGTCTTGTAATTAGATCCAATTAATGTTTAAAATTCTCCAAATTGAAATTTAATTTATATATAATATAATAATTAGTTGTAACATTTATAAATCATTTCAATCGAAATGTTCTTGGACTTTAGGTAAACTTTTAACGATTGAATTTTATAGTATATGAAACAAATTATTGTTGTTGGTAGGCAATCAATGAAAATTTCACATCAAAATACTTTCATGTATGAAATTATAATTTATAACGTCTATATAATTTTCCAATTGAGTATTTATGTTGGATATTGGCATACACTAAGTGTGTACCTTTTGAAAGTTGAAGTTTGTTTTCAAAAGTAAAAATATATAATTGTATGAATGAATTTCATTAAATGAACAAATAATGATAATGCATCTTATTCTTTGTTTGTTAACATCCTAACCATATTATAATTTGAAGTTTTATTAAGCTAAATAAGTTGAATAGATTAGATTGGATTAGTGTTGAATGTGCATTACAATTCCGTTTAAGTGTGTGATGATTGAATTGTTGATCTTTACTATTTACCTTTTAGGTCATAGATGATATTTTCTATAATCTCTTTGACTCGTTTCCCATTTTTCGCCTTAATTCATATTTTGGTTTAACGTTTAAATTATAAATGCTTCGGAACACGGGAATATACAAATTTATTTCAACAACATTTCGTATGGCCGTGGTATATAGGAAAGCTAGAGTGACGACATGTTTTATTATTTTTTAAAAAATAGATATTATATTTTGGAAATTTAAGAAATCATTGGATTTGACATCCTAATCAAAACTCAAAAGAGAGATTTAATTTCAATAGTTAGTTTCTTATGATGAATTCCTAAAGTAAAGGGGAAATAGTAGTTGTCTTGATACATAAACAAAAGGCCACATTATATTACTTTTTCTATAAAAAATTGTTTGTTATAATTATTTAGTATATACAACGACTTCTTTATACGCTACATTTGATACAGAAAAATTAAAGAACGGACGGAGTATTTGAGTAAAGTCGTAAAGGGGTAAAAGAACGTCTTTAGAAACTTTATGTTTTACCCCTCGATCATTTGATACCTTGAACTTGTATAATTAAAAACCCATTGTTTATTATGTACATTTGACAAACTTGCCATGGTTTTATCTCCTCCTTTATAAAGATCTCTTTTAAGTACTCACATTTCCCTTTTCCATTCTTRCTTTTAAAAAAACTAGTTGAAAAGTTGCCTTAAACTTTTAGCACGAGTCATGAGATCCYAAAGATGGTCCTCTCTTCTCCCAAGTTTGACATTATTGTCATCTTTCATATTATAATAATTAGCTAAAAGTAAAAAATATTAAATTGAAATAAGCACTAATTACATTGATTTATGTATAATTTTGGCATGCATCCCAAGTTTCAACAATTTTATCAATTTAGAAAATGTACTTGACGCTTAACTAGCGTTTATATGATGTTCGTTAACAATATCGTTATTATAAGAATAGAACTTTAGAAGCATGCATGTAGTATATGCATATATAATGTAGAACATACAATATAATAATATGTTTGTTTGTTTGTTTGTTAATTGAAGAGAATGATCGATTAACTAAAAAAGTAGTTAACCATTGGAATTAGGCATTTTTGGTGCATGATTTAAGGGGTCACTTTCTAAAAGAGAAGAGCTTATATTATTAATTATTATGTGTCGCATTTACAGTTTATTATTACTCTCGTTTTACCTACTTTTCTTCAAGCATCCTTTGTGTCATTGACACGTGAGTTTATGGTGTCTTCTTCCACTTTTGTCTCTTAAAGAATCCTAACCATGCTTACGTTGTTCTACAAGGTTTCCTACTAGTATCCACCTATACTTTTCTATCTACTTGGTCTGTGGTCAAATCTTCATTAATTCATCTTTATGGTGGAATTTTTTTCCATTTTTGAAAGGTCTTGTTTGTAAGGTTGGGTCGGATTGATTAATAAGTGTTTCCGTGTACGTAAAACAAGGCATGATTGATTATCGATATAGAATGTTATTTACCTTCATTATGTAAATCTTTTTACATCGTCGTTTTCTTTATTTCTCTTGAAATRAAGGGGACTGGTTGATCTGATGTACATATATGATATTTTCTTAAACACAAAACCCCTTGTTAGATAGATAGTAAGAAGCCTAAGAACATAGCGTGTTTTCATGTGCATTAAACAAGACATGCTCAATTAAAATATAGAATCTAAAATTTTTTATTCCTCTCGGGATGAAGGGGACTGGCTGGTGTACACATAAGATATTTTTTCTTAAACACAAAACCCTTTTCTAGATAGTTTGAACATGGGATAAATTGACTATTGACATAACATGAATAATTTGACAATGTATTATATATAGTTTAAACATTCAAGAGGGTTTGACTATTGATTGGATTCTAGTGTTTGACCTCAGTTTAAACAATAGATGGAGTACACGTGTGATGTAACATACGTGGAATTGGGACCCAAAGTCATGTTAGGTGGGGTCAAAAGTGGGACCCAACATGGTAGCAAAAACAAGCAAGGGGGGTGGTGGTGTTGGATATCTTTGTCAGTGGTGACAGTAGTGGACTTAGGCTAGTTTTGGTCCCGACCACGTTTAAGCATATATAAGGAGTCTTTTGGGATGGCAATTAAATTGACATGTTTGATAACTACTATTTCCTGTACTAGATATACTTATTAAGCCCTTTATTTACAAATTTTGTGTCAATTGGATCTTATATATRTATATGCCCCCTTTTGGTTTGTGTCCTACCCACTTCCGGAAGGTTGTTACTTGCTCGATTAGCTTCTTGTGTTAATTGGGAAACGTAGACAATCGCACTCTTGATTTGACGCGCAATCGTTGGTGTACGGTCTAATTATGGAGTTTAATTTCACAATCTCACGTTAGATTATCTTTTCCTAATAAACTAGCTGGAGAAATGTACTTATAATAAGTTGTGTTAAATTGGGTAGCGAATTAGGTCGTTCTTGTTTGAGAATTAGCTGTTTCGATCCATTTTTAAAACACCCATTGTTTTCGATCCATTTAGTTTTTTTAACATGTTTAATTTAATAAATCAACACTAGTTGCAATAGAATTGACTATAACATGACCATATGAAATGATTAATAGAAGAAAAAGTTAAATCATATAATTAAAGTTGGTTTGTACTAGGAATCTAATGATTCATTTTCTAAACTAGTACAAAGATTCCAATGGTGGTTAAGTCTAAATGTCCATTGTATTTTAATGCACAATTACTTGCTAAATTACATTAACTACTGGCTCCCACTTATGAATTAATTTTTCCTTTCTAATAAATGTTTTTTTCTCCATAATTAGGTATTGATGAACTTAGGTGCGCTCATGGTTTTTGGTTTTAGTTTTGGAATAGTATGAAAGTATTATTTCATCAAAAATAACATACAATTTGCTAAATGTTTGGTATTTGCCTTTTAATGCAAACAAAGTTATAAATGGTGTAACTCTAGTATGCAACACATATTGTTGTTTTAATAATGCCTAACTTTTGGTTTCTGTCAAAACCATTACAACTATTTGATATAATGATTATGTACTTGTTAATTGGAGGACAAATTTAACAACTTTAAAGAAATAGGACAAATTTAACATTTTTTTGTGATATATTATGTGACTTTTGTGCTATATTGTGTTACTAAAACATAAGATGCACCCCACAAAAATATGGGAAAAATTGAATACACAAATTCATTACTTTTGCAAGTTTCTTTGAATAGGTAAACTTCTTTTGATTTCTTCTATAATTATAATTTAATTTTTTAGTATGTTTTTTTTCCCAAACATTGCCTACACTTGTAATAAGCTGTTAATTGTTCTGCAATAACCTAGTAATTGATATGCCTTCTGAAGATTTCAATTCATGACTTCATGTACATCTTTATTATTTGCATTGAGTATCCCATTCATAATATAATCATCTTTGTCCATTTACACCAGTTTCCTCACTTTGCGCTTGATTTTACATCCCTTAGATAATACCATAAGCAACTTCATTTCACATCATACAGAGGTTTATCACATTAAGTGCAACAACTGTGTTACAAACCTTGATAGTGCACAATTGTTATTTTTTCCGACAACAGTATGTTCGTTACAGAGTATCACATAGATATATAAAGATTATCGTCGGAAAAGGTGTTCTAACTATTGGGATTAGTGTTGTTTGCAACCTGAAGAGTTATTATTGTTGCGAAATTGATTATACTGTACATGTTATTGTTGTTTCAGAAAACTATACATGTTGACTTTTGTGAGAGGATAGGTGCAGTGTCACTGATGGATAAAACTTTGATAATAATCACCTATAATCAACAGAAATCTTGGCAACAAAATTAATCAGCATAATTGTAACGCAAGTAATTTTTTAAGACATGACAACACGTTTACATATCACCGGTTGCAGTGAAAAGTTTTAGTCAGTAAGCATTGTCAATTCATTTCTTAGGAGTTTTTCCCTAACCATCCTTGATAAGTTTTTATTTGCTTCCGTATAGCTGATGCACAATTTATGCGTGTTGAGCAACGACGTATAAACTGTCTAGTATTTAAGTTGCACATCCTTTAGTCTTTCCTTACTTCTGTTATTGCACCAAAATCTGTCATTTTCTGATTATGATATATGAGAATGCACAATACACAGTTATTTATATAACTCTGTAGTGATCACAATGTCATTTTTTTTCTCATTAAGTTCTGCCTTATACTCATTGTCCTTATGGTTATGATGGAAATTTTATTTCTAGACTATCATTAAAATATCAATACGATATCAACAATGTCTTGCTTAATTTTGTAAATTATTAAGTTTATGTAAATCCATGAATCTTAATTAATATTTTCTGCAATCAGCAGTGTGTCTGTGTGCTGTCAGATGATTTGAGTTCTGATGTGCCCAAATGCTGTCAGTTTTTACGCTAATCAATTCATGCTGTCAGTTTCTTTGATTTGCAAAACTGAAGAAGATCTCACCATCTTCATTATGATCTAGTTTCCAATGATTTGGGCTGCATTTTTAGTATGCATATAAGTTAGAGTTTCGGGTATAAAAATAATATATAGCTCTTATTCGGAACATAGTTATATCTGGATATATTGTACTTCTGTAGTTTACACTTGTTTAAGCTGATAAAGAATACTTGCTTCCTGGCCTTTCCTGATTCTGAAAAGCCAATCATGGAGTTCGTTTAAAAAGTAATTTAATTTCTTCCTCRTCGTCTTTATTAAGTAATCGCTCTAAGATAACCAGTTATGAAGCCATACCAAGGTACTAGTTATTTAGTTACATACACGAAAATTACCTAAATAATGTGAGATTTTCTGTTTTACTGTGATCAGTAGCTAGGTTAAGATCGAGTTCTTTTTTTGTCCTCTCTTTGTGCTAAGCATCGAGTAGATTTTCGTGTTTCTATCTTCTTGTTGATCATCCTTAATACTAARTAATGGAAATTAGTGTTTAAATGTCCAATTTACGTAGTTGAACTGACTGTCAAAGTGTACACTTGTGTGATTTCTGGACTTCTATTACATACCTTAATGTTTTGAGACTTTTTATTGATCTTGATTGGACCATTAAACAACAAGATTCGTACCAGATTGTCGTCATGGTGTTGTATGATTGATTGAAAATTGGGTCAAGTGTTGTATTAAGCATCGATTTTTTTAGCATTTCCAAAGGTCTGTTTCGGACAGTAGGTCCTAGGAACCCAAGGTTCTATAAAACTCAGAGGTATCTATACATTAAAATAGACTAATAGCGTAGTCATAATCCCAATATTTAAAAGGAAATGAGRATAAACAAGTGTTATGCCAGCTTGCTTGTCACTTAGTAGTTTGCTAATCCATAAATTGACCTCAAACTTCATGTGATTGGTGCACAAGGGAAATGTTCTGTTAGAATCCAGTTTCTTTGCTTCTATAAACAGTATATTTTTTCTCGAAACGTACTTACTTGACTACGATTTCAGTTGCAGGTTTGTATATTTATAGAGTAGAAGGTTCAGCAATCGTACTTGTTAGTGTTAATAACTCTGCTAATCTGTGAAGTTTTAATAAGGTAACTCAGCAACTGTACTATTGTACTAGAACTTGATRATAGCATTTTTCTATTCTCAAAGCTTGCTAATTTTTAGTTTTTTTAAATTTTTTTTTACTTAGATGATGAGAAACAAGCTGCACAAGGTGTACAATGCACTCGGGTTATCCAAAAACTCGTCGAATCCACAAAGTACTGGACCTGTAAGGAATGAAAAGAGTTCCATGGTTAGACCAGAACCGTGTGATCAGAATATTACTGCATCAAATGCTGAAGATGCAGAATATGAAGAGTGGTTGGTAAGTAGAATACTATAGATTATAGAAAGCAAAACTTTCCTTGCAAGAATTTCTARTATCTTCTGTCAGTGTCAATTCCTTCACATTGTCTGTATTGCTCTTGTAGGGTGATCATCCTTCTGCATTAACCTCATTTGAGGAGATGATGAGTGCGGCAAAGGGGAAGAAGATCGTCGTGTTTTTAGATTATGACGGGACACTCTCCCCAATAGTAGATAATCCTGATCAGGCCTTCATGTCAGACATGGTAATTCAATATTCCTATGCATTGTGCTTCATTGCTTCAGTGTCTTTTAGAAAATCTTGCATCTTCTGATATGGTCGGATAATGTTTTCTGCACAACAGATGAGATCAGCTGTACGTGAAGTTGCTAGGTATTATCCGACAGCAATAATTAGTGGAAGAAGCCGAGACAAGGTTGGTTCACAATTTAGCTCAACGATTTCCCCTGTATTGAAGCTATATTTCTGTTACCAGTACATGTTTGTGGACTAAATGTTGCTTCTCCAGGTTCATGAATTTGTACAGTTAAACGAGGTATATTATGCCGGAAGCCATGGTCTGGATATCATGGCTCCGCCTAGGAGGCATAAGTCTGGTGATCCCAAGTACCAGACTTTAACTGTTGACAAAAAGGTGTGTTTAACTTCTAATCTTAAAATTTTATATACTCATTTACATACATGACTAATACAACTTGCTAGAAATGACATTCATACCCAATATTATTGCAGGGTAATGAGGTCATATCTATCAACCTGCTCAAGAGTTCTTGCCTGAAATTTAGAGGTATGTATTGATTAATTAGGCAGTCTTCATGAACTTGTTTTTATAAATGACATTTGCCTTAGCAAGATAATTCTTATTTCGTGTTGCATACAGATGTATAACGAACTAGAGGAAGAAACAAAGGCGTAGAAGGGGTCACAGTCGAAGAACAATAGATTTTTTGTCTCCGTTCATTATCGAGAGCTAAGGAAAGTATTTAATTAATGCATGGAATCAAAGACTAGGAATTAAACATAATTTGCCTTGTTAATTTTCTGAAGATATTTCTTTTCGGAAAATGCAGATTACCCTCGGGTAGAAAGTAAGTGATGTCGATACTGGAAAAATACAGTGGTTTCCGTCTGAATAGAGGTAAAAGTGTAAGATACAAAGCTTGTCATTCGCACATTATGAAGAGAAACCAGAAAAACAGATTGTGCAAAGGCTAATACAAGACACATGTACAGGTTTTTGAAATACGGCCGTCATACAATGAACAAAGGCAATGCCCTGGAATATCTGCTTGACAACACTGAGGCTTGCTGAATCAGTGATGTCCTCCTATGTACATGGTGACGACAAAAGAGATGAGACGCGTTCAAGGTATTTTCATTTTTCAGCCTCGGAGTTGATTTATATCCCAGGTTGATCTTAAAGTTGTATCTAAAACCAAACATTCATGCAGGTCATACAGAAAAGAGGGCCAAGGGGCAAGGCTTTTCCGATTGTAGTGTCTCTGAAACCAAGGAGACGAATGCTTCATACTCTCTGCGCGATACTCTGAAGTATGGCATTCCTGAAAGAAGTTGGAAAGATGGGAGAGGAACCTTCAGCAGGCAATAAACCACCACTGAGTTAGTGTGATTTTTGGGTGAGACAGCCAAGTGAGCTTTACAGCAAGAAAGGTGTACATAACTTAAGAAAGGAACAAGTGATGATTAAGTTAGGCTAATAAAGTGTGAACAGATAGAGGCTATGACACACAACACTATAAGAGTGATTGTGTTTTCCTTGGCTTATTGTGACTTGGGTCACTTGAGAAACTTTTAGTCAGTCAATTTTAGTTTCATCTTCAACTCTCTTTCAATCAAACAGTTTGTTTGTCTGTTTATTCTTTACTATGTCTTTGTATTTTGTCTTTCTCTTGACTCGTTTATTGGAACAAACAAAAGTCGAGAAGGTGTAATAAACCCGGAATTTGGATACAGGATGGTTGATGAAATCTGACCTAGTGGAGTTGATTTTTAATCGATTGTTATATCTACTCATTCAGTTATTCACACACTACTAATAGAATAATAAGTAATAAATTATTTAGTGAGATGTATTTTCAATGCTCATACATTTTATTAAAGGTGGGTAGTTAACCACTAGGTTATATATTATATTAACTCTATACTTTTTTCCCCTAAATTTGGTCTATTTTCTTATCCATTTAGAAAGAACTCACTTTGACTTTGTAAACTTCAATCTGATATTGTCATAAGATTCCTGAACATATAACAAATAAGCAGGTGACCTATGTAGCTTGGATACGGATATGGGTATAATACTTTTGTAAAACGAATTGAATAACACATATCTCAACATCCCACATGGCTATGTTTTAAATTTTTTTAGTATTAAAAGAGCCACGAGGGCGAGGATGAGAATCGATCTGAGAATCTCTTGGGACAAGGAGGAATATCTTAGGGCGTACGTGTTTGACAATAGTAGCGTGTAAGTAGCTGTTAGCAGTAGAAGGGAGAGTAGCTGAAAAATTAGTAAGTAACGGTGAAAGTAGCGGGTAGGGATGAAACTAAAATTGTCACAAATGGTGTTCGACAACACTAGCAGTTTGTATTTATAATAGAAGAAAATTAATTACTAAGTAGTTTTTTTTCTAGCTTAAACGCTAAAAGTTAAAACGTTACTCCTACTTAGCGTTTGAAAAAAGTGAGCGTTTAACGTAAACGCTACTCAAAACGCTACCTTGTTGAACAGTAATAAATTAACCAAGTAGCTTTTTAATCTAATAGCAATGCTAAAAACTACCTAAAAAAGCTACACCGAACACGCTCTTAATCATTTGGCCCCTTGTCAAATTTTAACCCAAAACATCAATTGTTGTGCCTTGACGCACATTTTGATTGCCATTAGTTAAGATGAAAAATCTTTTGAAAACTCATCACATCTCATAGTTTTGGCCCCAAATTTTTTTTTTATCCACSTTTTTTGCCTTTGAAATTGTCATTTCGACARCCGTCTGACTTTTGCCCAAATTTTCTCCTACACATTAAAAGGTAATGGGGGATGGCACCTTGTCAAGTTTATTTCCCAAATGACAAGTGTTGTGCGCCTCCTACAYGCGTTTTGACGAYCGAAAGTTAAGAGGAAAAGTTTTTCGAAACCTCACTATATATTATAGTTTTGGCCCCCAAATTTTGCGTGGCATGATTATATAGTTGTAGATACCAACTAGTGATATTTCAGCTCTTTAAACAAAAATCAGTCCTGATATCTCATTTTCATGATGTATAATTCACCTTTTTTGCCGTGGAAGTCGTCACTTCGACGATTGTATAATTTTTGCCCTGGATTTCTCTCACACTTTAAAGGGCCATGGGGGATGGTCCCTGCCAAGTTTAAGCCCAAAACGACGAGTGTTGTGCCTCCCACGCGCATTTGACTTTTTGAAGTTAAGAGTCATCGTTTTGGAAATCATCTAATTTTTGCCTTGAATTTCTCCCACACCTTAAAAGGTGGTGGGGGATAGCCCATTGCCAAGTTTTAGCCCCAAAATGCAAGTGTTGTGTTTCCTAYACATGTTTCGACGACTTGAAGTCTCGAGGAAAAATCATTCGAAATCTCATTATATCTCATAGTTTTAGCCCTAAATTTTGCGTGGCATCATTATRTAGTTGTATGAACCAACCACTTCAATAAAAAATCAGTCAGAACACCTCATTTTCGTGATGTATAATTCACGTTTTTTTATCCCTTGAAATTGTCGTTTTTCTCGGACTTCTCCTACACATTAAAGGGTAATGGGGTCATCACCTTGTAGAGTTTTAGCCCCAAACAACAAGTGTTATATCTCSTACATGCGTTTCAACCATTAGAAGAACTGTGGAAAAGTCTTTCGAAACCTCATCGTTTTGGCCCCAAATTTCGCGTGACAYCATTCTATTGTTGTAGGAACCTACCACAAACTTTTCGACTCACTTAAAAAAGGTTGGGGGATCTCATTTTCGTGATGTAACACACGTTTTTGGCCCCTAGAATCRTTGTTCTGGCGACTGACTGAGTTTTTACCATAATTTCTTACATACCTTGAGAGTCATAGGATTGGAAGATGACCTCTTGTCAAGTTTCAACCCCAAACAACGAGTGTTGTGTCTCCCACATACGTTTTAGCAGAAAAAAAATCATTCAAACCTTCATATCTAATAATTTAGCCCCAAATTTTGCATGACATACATATTGTTGTAGGAACACCAATTGACTTTTCGACTTTTTGAAAAAAATCGGTCTAGGGACCTCATTTTTGTAATGTATAATCACGTTTTTTCCCGGTGAATTGTCTTTTTGGCGACCATCTGAGTTTTAATAAATTTCTCTAACACCTTAAATTCATGGGAATGGCTCTCGCCCAATTTAGGTCCCAATGACTATATTGTCCTCCCATGTGCGTTTCAAGGATGAAATTATGAGGAAAATCATTCAAAGTATCACTCATATCTCATCAATTTAGCCCCAAATTAAATTTTGCGTGGCAACACTATATAGTTGTATAGATCAACATCTGACTTTCAGCTCATTGAACAATATAAAATTGGTTCGAAGACCTCATTTCCAAATGTAATCCACTTTTTTTCCTTTGAATTACGTTTCGACGTCTGAGTTTTGCATAAACTTTTCCCTCACATTATTAAAGAGTAATGCACACACGTTTCGATGACCGATAGTTAAGAGGAAAATTAATCTTTCGAAAACTCGTTGTAGACCGTGGCCGACCCCGCAGGGGGGATGGCTTGGGCCTACATCGATGTGTGTTGTGGTGTCGTGGGCTTGAGGCAGGAACCCGTACGTGAGTGCGTTGGGGAAGTGTTGTCGAGTAAGGGGATCGCCCACTTGCCTATTAAGGTTAATACAGGACGCCCAAACGTGTGGTGCCAAAATAATGGCCCCACGGTCCGATCATGTAACCAGTTCGTGGTTCGGGGACTTACGGATTGAATCTTTACCAATCGCCCCGCATGTAGCGGCCTCTACTCCGTCTCATTGTAATTCCATTAAACACGATTAATTGGATGCACGCAAACTTACATATCAAGACCTTATTGCGCACTTGTCCTAAAATACTACAAAAATGGGTTTCTTATTATTCACAAACAATACCTGGCCTAGAATTGGTGATCACTATGATATTAGTCAAATTAAAAAGGTGCCTAAAGCCGGTTTGTACCATGATTTAATCTGATTTTTAAGTGATTCACACTATTTCCGGTCTTTATTTAAAGAGCAACGAATGCATACAAACATATATACCAATATGCATATACAAATTATATCACCTTACCTTGTCGCTGCAACAAACAAATTGTTAAAAAATAATAAATAAAATGATAGCGCCTCTCGATCGATCCGGCTAAAAAATCACAACAAACATGTTAGTATTGATGAAGAAAGCGCCTCATTAAAGCTTGCTATAACAAAGCAAGAAAACGTTAGTAATGACAAGCAACATTAATAATAAAGATGAAACTATTTGAAAACAGTTAAAATGATGAAACTCCTACATATTTACAAAAGCGAATAAACAGTGATTCCATCTTGCTATCGAATTAAAACTCGTAATAATCTGTTAATCATATTAGAAAGAAACGACAAATGAGGTTTGGTGAGTAACCTCAGAGATAACTGATTCGCTCGTGATTTATTTTTAAAAAACGTATTAAACTCGTTATTTTTGTGTTTAGTGGTGAGAGAATTGAGTGAGAGAGCAAGAGAGTATGCAAAGCCTAGCAACGTATGCCGTGTCCCCGGAAACGAGCGTAAGAGGTATTTATAACCGAGTACAAGTGAGCGTATATCGTCATGGAGCGTGATATACGCTCATGGGTGACGCTAGCCTATTACGCTCCTTTAGCATATACGTTCAGTTATTTTTGCTTATTTCGAGATTTTCTTATTCCAAGAATTACGGATGAATCTAGACATCCCTCCTCAAGAAATACGATTCTAGGAGTTCTAGGGATTCCGGAACGTCCGTGTATTTTTTCATATTTCTGCGTATTCCACGATTTTTGATATTGTAAATATTGCAATAATATCATAGAAAATTCGTAGAAAAAACAGAAAAAAAAAATCTAAAAATATAGTGAACTCAGAAAATAAGAAGATGCAATGAAAGTGAAAATCATGAAAATCACCAATATATTTATTTGAAAATCCTAAACCAAATAGAAAATCTCTAAAAAATTAAAACTAACATAAAACGAAGATTCACTTTTTGCCTCTATATGACCTTCCGGCACATGGATTTTGGCTTGACTTCACATATTGAGCTTTTGACGAGTTCAAATGCGGTCTTTTAGAAACAAATCGATCACGAAAACGTGATATTTCATCATCGGTTACTCATTTGGGAGACACATTTAGGTGTCTACACTCGTCATATTTCATAACTTTTATTGCCCAAATTTGCTCGACATCATATATATTAGACATGACCATGGAACGAACGGGTTTCGAGTGAGCTCAATCGTCCCTCCCTACGGCAACCATTCGACCTCCACCATCCATCCTTCACCTTAATTATCCATCCTCCCACATCCATCCATCCATCATCCATGATGGATCAAGGTGGGTTCAAGATTCCAAACGATTTTCGCAATCAAATTTTTTATAAAGACAAAATTTCTCTATTCTTAAGGATACATCTGAATTTTAGCAACATACAACATTTCAAATACAATTACAAGAGAAAACCCGATATTTGCTTTATGTTGAGTCGGTAAGAATAAGGGTAGAAATAAATAATTAGGAAACATTAAATGAAATATATTTATTAGACAAATTAAAATAAAAGTGGACGTACTGGATGGACCGGTGAGCTGATTGATTTATTTTCACCCGATCCCGACTTGATCAGCTGCCCGATTAAAATATGTAAAATTTTAGATTTTCATCCCCCAAATTGGATTGGATGGGCAAAAAATTAATCGGAGTAGGGTGACATTTCCAGGTGTAATTATATAATTGTAAATGCCAATCACTGACTTCTCGACACTTTCAACAAAATTCAGTCCGATAACCTCATCTTCGTGATATATACATCACGAAGATGGACTTCTGAAAAAGCTGCCAAAAATTATATCATGGGTTCATATGATCATATGATGAACACAAGCCAAATTTGGGGCAAAAAAGAGTCAATATGGGGGGGGGGGGGACTTTGAAGTCCGCGAATGACAAAGCGACAAAAATTTGAAATGCTCGTAGGAGATACTACGCTCGGTATTTGRCACCAAAATTTGGTCAGGAGTGCTCCCACATAATCCCGAAGGTGTGGGAGAAATTCTGGGTAACACCGATCCGAGTCACATAAACGTCATTTGTTAGGCGAAAAACGTGAATTATACATCACGAAAATGAACTTTCAGACAATTTTCGAAAAATTTAATGAAAATTTTACTATGGGTTCATATGATCATAAGATGAACACAAGCCAAATTTGGGCCCCAAAAGAGTCCATGTGGGGGGGGGGGGGGACGTTGGAGTCCCCGAACGACAAAACGACAAAACGCTCGTATGAGGCACAACACTTGTCATTTGGGGCCGAAACTTGGCAAGTATCCATCCTTCATAACCCTCAAGGTGTGGGAAAAGTTCTCGGTTAAATCGAGCTGGTCATAAAAACGTCGTTTTTGAAGCGAAAAATGTTGATTCTACATCACGAAAATGAATTTTCAGAAAATTTTCGGAAAAAATGACAATTTTTTTTTACCATGGGTTCATATGATCATATGATGATCACAAGACAAATTTGGGGCACAAAAGAGTTCATATGGGAGGACTTTGGAGACCGCGAATGACAAAATGTCGAAACGCTCGTAAGAGGCACTGCGCTCGGTATTTGGGGCCGAAACTTGGAGAGGAATCCACCCCGATAACCCTCAAATTGTGGGAGAAATACTTGGAAAAACCGAGTCACGTAACAGAAACGTCATTTTTTGGGCGAAAAACGTATATTATACATCACGAAAATGTACTTTCGGTCAATTTTCGGAAAATTTACTGAAAATTTTACCAAGCGTTCATATGATCATATGATTAACGCAAGCCAAATTTGAGGCCTAAAAGAATCCATACGAGGGGACATTGGAGTCCGTGAATGACAAACTAACAAAACATCGAACCGCTCATCATTTGGGGCCGAAATTTGGCGAGGACTCATTCCTCATCACCCTCAATGTGTGGCAGAAGTTCTCAATTAAACCGACCCGAGTCACGCAAACGTCGTCGTTTTTTTGGGAAAAAACGTTGATTTTACATCACGAAAATGGACTTTTGGACAATTTTAGGAAAAATTCATGAAAATTTTACCATGAGCCAAATTTTGGACAAAAAAGAGTCAATATGGGGGGACTTTRAAGTCCGTGAATGACAAAATGTCGAAACGCTCAAAGGGGGTACGACACTCATCATATGGGGCCATAACTTGGCGAGGAACCATACCTTATCAACCTTATGGTGTGGCAAAAATTATGGGAGAAACCGAGTCGGGTCACAGAAAATGTYGTWTTTGRAGAAAAACGTGAATTACACATCGCGAAAATGAATTTCCGGACTATTTTTGGAAAATTTGTCGAGAATTTTACTATGGGTTCATATGATCATATGATGAACACAAGCTAAATTTGGGGCTTAAAAGACCATATGGGAAGTTTTTGGAACACATGAACGATAAAGCGACAAAACATCGAAATGTTAGTAGGAGGCACCACGCTCGGTATTTGGGGCCGAAACTTAGCCAGGAGTTTACCCACATAAACCTCAAGGTGTGGGTGAAATTCTGGGAAAAATGAAGTTGGGTCACAAAAACGCTATTTTTTGGGCTAAATAAAAACGTGGATCATCACGAAATTAGACTTCCGGATAATTTACGTAAATCTTGCCAAAAAWTTTACCATGGATTCATTTGATCATATGAAGAACATAAGCCCTATTTGGGGCCCAAAAGAGTTCGTATGAGGAGGACTTTGAAGTCCGCGAATGACAAAGAGACAAAATGTCGAAATGCTCGTAAGAGGCACGACGCTCAACATTTGGGGCCGAAACTTGGTGAGGATCCATCCCTCATGAATCATCACCCTCAAGGCGTGGGAGAATTTCTGGGTTAAACCAAGCGGGGTCACGAAAACGACGTTTTTTGGACGAAAAACATGGATCCATCACGAAAATGGACTTTCGGACAATTTCTTGAAAAATTCCTGAAAATTTTACCATTGTTGATATAAATATATGATCATATGATGAATACAAGTCAACATTTGGGGCCAAAAAGAGTCCATATGGGGGGGGGACTATGGAGTTCGCAAATGACAAAGCAAAAAAATGTCGAAACTTTCGTAGGATGCACTGCGCTCGTTATTTTGTGTCGAAACTTGGTCAGGTGTCCTCACGCATAACCATCATGTTGTGAGAAAAWTTTTGGACAAAATCAAGACGGGTCACGGAAACGTTTTTCGAGTGAAAAACGTGGATAATACATCACGAAAATGGACTTCCAAACAATTTACGGAAAATTTGTCAAAATTTTTTACCATGAGTTCATACCCAAAATTTTRCGTGTCATCATTTGTATAGTTGTGGTAATCAAGCATAGACTTTTAGGTTCTTTCAACAAAAAGTTCTAGATACCTCATATTCATAATGTATAATCTATATTTTTTGCCCTTGGAATCGTCATTTCGACGACCACTTGAATTTTACCCCAAATTTGTCCGACACCTTAAGGGTTGTGGGGGATGACCCCTCGTCAAGATTTAGCCCAAACGATGTATTGTGTCACCCAYGCGCATTTCGACGGCTGGAACTTCACAAAAAAASTCTTTCGAAATATTATCATATCTCATAGTTTCGGCCCTAAATTTTATCTGGCATCATTATATAGTTGTGGGAACCTTCCACGGAATTTTCGGCTTTTTCAACAAATATTAGCCCGGAAACTTTATTTCGTGATGTCTAATTCATGTTTTTGGCATGTAGAATCGTCGTTTTGGCGACTGTTGAGATATGCGAAGAATTTTTCCACCTGCAAGGGTCATGGGAGGTGACCAATTGCCAACATTCAATTCAAAACATCGAGTGTTATGCCTCCCATGCGCACTTTAACGATTGRAAGTCAGAGCAAAAGTTGTTCGAAAACGCATTGTAACTCATTATTTTAGCCTTAGATTTTGCATGACATCATTATGTTATACAGCTGTGAAAACCAATCAAAGTTTTTTCGTGGCTTTAAAGAAATATCAATCTAATAACCTCATTATGGTGATGTAAGAAGAAAGAAATGAAGTGATTATAAGGATATTTAGGGGAATTTTGAAAAAATACGACTGATATACCCAAAAAAAAAAATTGGGCAGTAAATAGCAACTCCTAAAAAGAATATAGGGTTTTAAAAAGTTTTTCGTATTGAATTCAATTAGAGCTCAAAAGAATTGAGTTTGTACAGAATCTTCTTTAAATAGTTAGTATACAGCAGTTGGGAGTTTGGACTTAAACRTAATTTCATAACTACTACACTAGTGTCTACTTTGAGATTGAACTATCTGTTAAGTTTAAGAATGTGACAACATTTGTTACAATGGTTTACAGATTACAATACAATTTACAACTGGAAGCAGCAAATTCAATCGGCAAACAGCACTGACATTGAATCATCCCACAAAAAAGCCTTTTTATTCTACATTCGAATGGAAGCTTCCCAATTTGAGACCAGAAACCTGATTCCAGAATCCTCCGGCTCCTTAGCTTTGACCCTCACAGGAGGAAACTAAATCACGATTTCATTCCAAATGTCCCACACAATTCCCTCCATCAATCAGACTGGGAACATGTTGCTCTTTCAAGTGACTTAMCAAGATGCAAAGCTCAAGAACAGACCACCAAAGAAGCAAAAATGAAGTAAAGATCTCGTACTCTTTAAAGAGATTTGACAAGGTGCAACACTCAAGTACAGATCTATCTTCCAAGATCTCGGTTCTAAAATTCCGAGCAATAGGCTGTAGAAGGAGTCTTCAAAAAACGCTTTCTACTGGCAATGGAGATGCTCAGATGCCAAAGCAAAAGAAACCATTGTTGGTCTTATATTCAGGCTTGAAGATCAAACTCAATTAACACTGCTGCATCAAAAAAGAAGCTGCCAATGTCAGAAAATTAATCTATGAAAGCTGCAATGTTAAGGCATAATCTGTAAATTAGAGTATTTCATGGCCTACTTTCCCCCTTCATGCACTGTTCCAATGAAAAATCTCTGCACCAAACTATAAACCCTCTATAGCTTTTATAAAATGATTCAAAAACAGAAGCATGCTAATACCATWAATGAAAGGTCTCTTCTATAGTTATATACATGTCACTTCTGGAGTCATTAAAATTTATGTTTATTTTGGAAACAAGTAAGCAATTTACCGCAGGACCTTCAAGGTGACACATACTCTGGTGAAAGAGGCTCTGTATCTCCCTCATATCTTTGCTGTTCAAGATCACATCCTTCTGGAAATCCCCTGCGTACTTGCACTTGATCTGTTCCTATCAAAGGCACTGGTCCAACAGAACCAAAATGCAAAGATTCAATACTGGAACCATAAGCAATGTTTTGAGGATAAGGATATAGCATAAAAAGTTGGGGGTGAGCATCTCCAGTTTGAGAGACCTCATCACGGAAATCAGAACGTGACTGATACATCATATAATCACCATCACAGTGCTCATTCCAAGTAGATTTTGGAGTAGATGGGTCTTCAAAGTGATACAACTGCTCGGAGGAATTCTTCTGGAAMGTAGGTTTATCAGTTTGGGAACTGCTAGCTACTGAGCGGTCTATCTTTGAGTTTCGCTTGTCATGGCGATATCGCGGTTGACCACGTCCAGAAAATCGTGGCCTGCTGTTGAAATTCCAATTTGTTTCCTTTTCTCCGTGGTAGTCATTCTTGTCATGTTTAGGGTCTACCTGATACTGCCTAGAGGTGACAAATTGGCGATCCCTGATAACTTCCTGAATCAGTAGGTGAAAGGCGTTAGATCAGATTGTGCATTATGTAACTCCTACTGTCTAATACYCTATATAGTTCAAAGTTAGGCATTAAACAGCCAATGCATAGATGCAAATTGAAGCAAATTGTATAAGTTTTTATGGCGATAAAATGATAATCAGATAATTATCCAGCTGTCACCCAAGGTCTCATGAGTTTCATGTACCTAGATRCGCTCTAAAAAGGTAAGTCGAAAATTGGCTTCTTTAAAGATTATTCTATTCTATAAGAAAAGGCAGATATAAGCCTGTTCTTCCTATGAATGATTTTTTTTCCAGAGAGGGCTGCCAAAACCTCACAAACAAAATGACAATCCAATTAAATGAAGAGTAAGAAAAATCAGTGTCACATAAGAACATGAGATAGAAGAACTATTGATGCAAGCCACAAAAGAGCAATGTTGCATTCAAAGAAATAACAATTACTCAGTAAAGAAGAAATCTTACAGGATTTGGAAAGTAAGTTCCAGTTCCATTGCGGTGTTTAGGCAACTCTCCACTATACTGCCTTGAAACGCCAGCAGACTTACTGGAACTTGGCTTCTGTGTTGCAACAGGTACAAAAGGAGCAAATACATTGGAACTTCTAGGATGTGGTGATCGAGGAGCATCAAATGGAATGTTACCCTGCAATTGCGATGGTGGTACCATTACGGAGGGAGGGTTTGTAAAAGGATACTGCAATTGTGAAGTTTGGCAGAAACGACCATAYTGGAGGTTTTTCCAGTGGCTAGTGAAATCACTGTTGAAGATGTCAGGCTCACTCTCATTAGGCTGTTCTCTGGGAGTAGTCTTCTTTGTTGAACCAAAACTGTCATTATGGGTCAGCTGCCTTACCTCATTCGTTGAATCTAAGCTATAGCTAGACTGACTAACGTCTACGGTAGGCTTCTCCATCTCTATTTCATTAAGGTTGGCAGTYGCTCCAGRGGCTCCTGTTTCAGCACTGGGATTGTATACAGGTACCATTGTGACAAAAGGAACGAGTCCATTAGGATAAAATGCAACTGGTAAGACTGCATTATTATGCCTCACACCTTGTTGTGAACCAGGACGTACCAACAAAGGAGCAACTGGCAACACTGAATTCGGATATCTCATATGAGCTTTTCCAAATCCAGGTAACTGATGGAACTCCCCATGGGAGTAAGACACATAAGGGGCAGAAGATCTTTCATTGATACCATCATAAATATGAACTACTGATCCTCCTTGCTCACGACTGTCAACCGCTGTACTCTGCTTCTTTGTAGAACTTAAAGATTTTGTCATTGAAAATTTCATTGCATTGTTCATTTTGGCGGATTTTCTTTCCCAAGAACTTTCTGAAGATTCCATTGTTCCATAGGAATTTCCAGGAGACAAAGGTGATATTCTGGGACTAACAATAGAAAATTCTTCACTTTTGTGTTCAATTTTTTTTAATGGCTCTGCATTACTGTCAGTCCAGAAACTGTGGTCATCATTCAGATGATCAGCTTTAAGCGATACTGCTTCACCATGTAATCCTCCCATTATCTCTATTTTTGGTGTGGATCCAACATGATTATACTGCTGATAAGGTGCCAAAGGAGGACCGTCAAAATAAATTTGAGTTTTAATGGAAGGTGATATTGGAACAAAAGGAAGAGAGGCTAGATTCACAGGCATATGCAAATTCATAAAGTCTTGTTCCTGTTGTTTTTGATGACTCCCTTCATTTTCTGGTTTTTTGGAACTAGAAACAGGTCTGCTCGCATGGCAACCAGAAGATTGGTTTGATTCAGGAATACAATGGCTAAGTTGCGATGAGCCTTCATTTGAAGAAAGGTTATTATTGAAGGAATCCAAGATATGATTATCCATGCCAAAGTCTCTAGTTATATTATGGCACTCGGACGGTGAAGTGATGACCTCTTTTACCCTTCCTGGTGACGCATTATGCCTGCGTAGAGATACAGTTTCACCAGACATGCTTGTCAGTTCAGGACTAGAAGATGTTCTAGGAAGCTGAGGTGTGGCGTGTCTTCGAATTGGCAAGAGATGAGCCCTGCTAATTCTCTCTCTTTCACTCTGTTGTTTCTTAGTAGGATTCATCCTCTGAATCAAATTCTGGTCCCAACCAGCTAACTGATTCACAGGGAGGTTATGAGGCTGCATCATAGAATTATGGGAATCACCGATCTGTGGAAACTGGCTAGTTGAATTCACTGTTGGATTCTCAGATAATGAATTTTTTCTGCATTTTYTTTCATGTTCAGAGTCAGTGTGTCCTATGTGAAACAAGTCAAGTATGGGTGCATCAGGACGACAACCTTTCCCATGTCTATCCCATGTGTTCACAAAGAACTGGTTCACTTCAGCCACTATGTTCTCTTCCTGGCACTCAAGTATTCTGGCTAGCTTTTGAGCCCCAAAACTGAAGGCACTGCGAATTCTGTAAAAGTTACCTGCACATATACATAAAGATGAACCACCCAAATAAACAAAATAGGTCAGTGTAWCCTCGTCCATCACAAAACACAAAATAACACCAACAATTTCTTATGAATGCAGTTCTGATAAACTCCCGACTAAATAGAATTACGAAAAAGAACAATGTACTGAAGCTTGGTAAAATATAAATTCAGATAAACGATAGACAGAAAGCATTATCTGGCTGCTGAGGCCTGAAAAATGTGCACAAAGAGCTCAGTTGATTAACTCCTACGCAGTTCCTTAGAAACAAATATGATCCCCACTTATGTTATAGCATGGTAGAACCAGACCAACACCTACACAGTAGAAGACTCAGACAAAAATAAAGATTGCAACTTTAATAATAAAGGCTATGAAAATGAGAGAAGTTGAGGGTGATATGTATTGCTCAAATGTCATACAAGGAAAATTCTTTTGGGGAATTGAGAAAATACACAAAGCACACAATGATAATAATACAATACAAATAATAATTCTCTTTTTTGAATGACTTAATCACATGATGGCAATTCTAATATATAGTTCCAGCCTATTCTTATTATTTCCACTTGATTGGTCTAGGTGGGTTCATGACAGCTTACTTCTATTTTTTTCTCATTAATTCTTCCTTTCAAATGACGCAAGGAACTAGGAAAATTCATCCCCTAGATTATCAAGGTCATGAAAGGAAAAAAGAAAGGGAAAGGAATTCTGGCCGAAGATTAGTTACAGCATTTGAGGATGGTTGTTAAACTAATGTTAAGCWTTCTGGGGCTATATGCCTTCTGGAGCCCTCAAATGCCATCTTTTCCAAGTCTCRGAGTGCATGGGCGTGTTACATGACACAAGAATCTAAAACATTTCCTGGGGACCCAAAACCGTGAAATGAGTTAGACTWCACTTTTGGCCATCTGGGATGTCATTCAAGTGAACATCTTGTTTCCATCTTATTTCTGCAACACTTGCCATATATCATGCCAAAGGTCCCCTCATCCATTTTCAAGTCCCAATGGCAAGAAACAGTGGCCTGTGCCGACATTTCYGACACCATGTACAACTTAGTTTTAAAAAACGCACCTCRGGCGCGCCTAGGCATGCGGCACTTTCAGGCTCGGGAGAATGCGCTTTTTCCAGGCGAGGCGCGCCCACCTACTGACCTACATGAGGCTAATAGAGGCACACGCTTTAGAGCGCCTTTAGTGAGGCACGCCTCCACACTTTTTGTCAAGTAGCTTAGCTTTGAGTTATTATGATGTGTTTCTATTGTTTTTATGACATTAACTATCTATAAAGACTCCAAAGGTTTTATAAAAGTTTCAACCAATTCTCTGTATATATGAAGCTTTTTCACTCAAAATTTAGCACCATAAAAACAAAAAATATCTAATATATTAGGTGTGCCTCGCCTACGCGCCTCTGTAATGCGCCTTGCGCCTTTTAAWACTAAGATGTACAAAGACTTTCAGTTAACGGGGTTTAATTTCTCAATCAAACATATCAGGGACCAGCCAGACTTTAATTGACCCATAAGTCCATAATGGCCTGGTTTCAGCCGTTGTTCATTGGAAAGCTCTTATTCTAAAACATCACAATATAAAGATGTTACTCTCTAGTAACAAGCTCTTGCTGCGGATAGTAGATACTAAAAACCATGTTTKGACGAGTATATAGAGAACAATGGTACAACAAAAATAGAAAACAGTAGGCATCACACCCAGAGGGCCAGAGATACTTAACATAAAGAAGGACAAAAATGTAGCAGAAGAGTCTACGTCAGTTAAATACCTTTACTCACACTACGGCCAAGGTTGTTATTGATACGTAAGGGATCAACAACATTAAAATATTTCGATGTAAATGGATGTTCTTGATGATCTTCATTTCCACGGAAAACAGAATATGCTTTACTACAAGCATTAAGAAACATTTTGTTCAGCAGTAACTCTGCACCATCTTGTCGAGGAGGATCAGCTGTAATGCATTCCAGAAGGGATTAAGCATCATATRATAGTCAATCACTAGCAAAACCAATTTATGCAGTAATCATATACCTTCCATACTGGGAAGCGAACAAATCGGTATTGGACCACGGAGGCTAACACAAAAATTAGCCCAATCAAATTTACTGAAGAATTCCACAAAGCGAAATAGCACCTACACGAATGAACTATCTGAAAAAAAGACCTTCCACAAAGAATCTAAATGGATGAATTTAAAACTCCATCCCACACACCTAAGATGCATGAAAAGAATAGACAATACCATAAATTTACCTCAAGTGGCCCAGCGAAAGAATTATTGAAAACATGGAAAATGTACAAAACCAAGGTTTCCAGAGCATAAGTGGATATAAGCCCATGGTGAGCCCCCAGTATACGGCTCTCATAATAACACCAAGCCTTGATTAATATGATGCTTCGCTTGAATAAGTGATTTTGGTTGATTAGGTTGTCCACCTAAAAACAAGAGCAAGCCGATAACAAAAGGCCATTTTTTTAAAACAGATTTATTTAAAGAATGAAAAGAGCATCTAAATTCCTAGTTCCTACAACAACATAACCAGATAACAGAAGCATACCTCTTCAAGAAAACACAGTGTACACAAACCACCAAGCTGGTTGAAAGATATATCCACTACAATGTTACCTACAAGGCATTTTATTACCTTAACCTGCAAAAGGTGCCAAAGTACACTCTCAGTCTCATACAAACTACAAGAGTAACAAGTCGATAGATAGTGGCAAAGTGCCAAATTGTATATGCTTATTCCAGAGACATAGGTTCATCACCACGAGTAAATGGTAAATTTCAAGTTCTAGTCCTCAAGTATTCAGCATAGCCTAGTAGATGAGTAACATTAACAATATCATCAAGATTGCGACCAAAGTTCTTCTTTGTTGGTACAATAATAAGTGACATGACCAAWTAAGGCTGAACGATATGGAGTGCCTCATAAATCAAGGACATCGTTAGCAGAGAAAGTCAAAGCGATTATGAGTAAGCTTAACAAAGACCAAATAGAATAAGAACATAAATGTTCTTGTCTAAAGTTATATACAAACTCTTAGCCACGATGTTAAAAGTGCACACATTAAACTCATAAAATTGAATTCCTCCGTTTTTTATACGATGTGACACTACTTTTCTCTCAGACTCCAATGCAATTTTAMCATAGGAGAGAAGAATAGCGAATAAATAAATCAAAAAGTATAAGATTATGATAAMAGAAGGTTGTTTTCAGGAATTTGGAATTATTTCAATAACTGACATTCGAATTTTTGATTCTAGGATTGAAATCCTGATATCAAATTAAATCAATTGTTTGGCCAAAATAACAATTCTAAAATCAAAAATTCACATCCAGTATTGTTTAAAAAAGAATTGAATTAAGTACAACAATTTTAAGAGATGAATACCAACTAATGGTGAAAAAATTGTCAACTTAGAAGATACGTAGGAGTTTCACTTGAAAGCTATGGAAGAACTAAAGAAAAAAATAACTTTTTAAAAAGAAATAAACTTATATAMTCCCTTCGATTTTTAATGTTCTACGCATTTACTATTTGGGGGAACTAGTAGCAATAATGCATTATACTGTGAGTGGGGTTAAAAAGTAAAAATAAATTGGAGAGAGAGAGTGAAAAAGGAAGAAGTAAAGGAAAGTGGGGGGTAAGTAAGGGAAAGTGAGATAAGTTAGGGAAGGTGAGAAAGCAAAAATAGATTGGAGAAAGAGTGTACCAAGATAGAATAAACAAAAATGCACAAAACATTAAAAAAACAGGCCAATGAGGAAATTAGGCACAAAAATAAAAATCAGAGGGACTACATAATTGTTGTAAGACTGAGTTACTCCCTCCGTTCCATGGAAAAGCTATCATACACTATTTAGTTTTAAAATATGGCAACTAATATAATATGAGAAATGGGGTTWAAAAGTAGATTTAGATTAGAGAGAATAAAATAAAATTACATTGTTTACTGCACATGGGTGTATGGCAAGTGGTATGATGGGTTCCACATGGTGAACCGCCACAATTAAAAAAAATAATATAAGGTAGTCTAAAATGGAATAAAGTGGGAGTGGTAAGAACTTCATGGAATGTCCATACGAGGGAAGTGGTAGGAACTTCATGGAACTTCCATACGGGGAA
The DNA here is from genome assembly GCA_008642245.1 of Bassia scoparia. Classification (NCBI taxonomy): domain Eukaryota; kingdom Viridiplantae; phylum Streptophyta; class Magnoliopsida; order Caryophyllales; family Amaranthaceae; genus Bassia; species Bassia scoparia. The sequence goes on along the minus strand of SNQN01000026.1, from coordinate 231,958 downwards.
AGTGGTGGGATCTTCATTGAACGGAGGGAGTAATTAAAAAAATAAAAATAAAAATTGAATGAGTTGAGATTGCTTTTGGTAGCAGCATCCTTAAAAAATTGGATTACATGGTGATGATGATGGAGGAGAGAGAAAGCGATTGTTTTTAAAGTAAAAATTGCAAATGACAATATTTGATAAGTCACATTGAATTCTCCTATGGCTTTCGTCATAGTTCTCAGCAACCCAATCATCAGAATTGAAAAATTCCAGACCTTCAAATGAAATTAGGGTATTTTGACACAGCACGATGTTTTTTTTTTACGCTACAGAAGCTACCTGAGCTTGGATATACTGAACCTCCTGCACCTGGAACTCCGCGTGCACATTCTTTTCTTCCCTTCTCAGCATATCTAAAACATTGTTGGCCCAATTATCTTTCACATTATGGTCTTCACTGAAAGTAGTTAGATCAATGTCCCCATCGGGAAGATAAGTCCTAAGGGGTACAGAACCAAATGTAAACACCTGTCATCAAATCACAAGATTCAGGATGAGAGATACAAAATCTAYTAATCTAGTTTGCTGCATTTGTTAAGCATACAATAAGATATACAATCAAAGATAAACAATAGGTGCATACTTCAAAAGTTCAAAATGTTCAAATACAGTGTTCCTAACTAAAACATATTAGTAAAATAARTCATAATGACACCAATGAAGGAAGTAGCTCTCTATTAGCAAAACCCTTGAAAAATAATTAAATCATCACTACTCAATATTTAAGCCTGAATCCAAATAGATCAAGCCAGCTTCATAAACCACAAGATCTGTCCATTGAATCATCCACAGACAATATCTTTCTTCATTTTCTTCTATTTAGTGCTATATGCTTAGCCAAAAATCCATTATCTTCATAATATTTTCCCTTCTATCTAAGTCATTTTTGGTCTCCCTTCAAACCATGATAAAATACTTCAATTATTTCTTTCAAGTACAATTCAATCACACATGACAGGGGAGGGGGGATATTGTCTTGATGTTTTCTCAAACCCAGGATCTAATTCATTGGGCAAGCTTTGAATGTCCATTAATCAATTTTGATTTATCGAAGACACAGCAAAATTGCAACCATATAGATTRTTCTACATGAGCTCTCATTACAGAAATACCAGTACWTGAGTAAGGTTGTGGCTCCTTGTCATTCAAGAGAAACCCTGATATACACAATGTTCGTGATAAATAATACTAGTGCATTCACACACTAGGTCTGGACCACCTCCCCRCCCTTGCCACAGCTCTGCCCCCAACCCAAAATAGTGTAAGAAAGAGTATAAATGAAACTCATCCATATTCCATGCCAGGCTATTCCTGTTTCACATCATCACATGTATGACTCTGCAAAATCTACAATAAAGGTGCAAACAGAAATGATTATGCAATCTTGTGTTAGCATCATTTGCGTCTGAGGTGATATAAGATTGAAGGACCAGCTTGTAAATCAGAATATTTTCCTGAGACGTATTTGATATCTCAAAATCTAAACCTATACAGCAAGTTACAAGATACATGGAAAATTATAGATGCATTTCCTAAAGGGGCACAAGAAAGCAACGCTTCTAATGATTTCCAACCTGGCAAGGCACACAATTTCCAATAAGTCGCTGCACATAGGATGCTACAGCATTCCTATGCTTTTCAGAAATCCAATTCGGCTGAATTCGTGATATAAGTTCTGCTGTTCTCTCTTCAGCTCTAGCCCACCTTTTAGGGTCAATTGGCCTCGTAACTGATGCAGCTTCTTCSGGTAATAGACCATTAAGATGGAAACCATTCGGCTGTGCACATGCACTGTGATCATCCATCCTAACAGTACACTGCACTATTTGTCTCTTCCTATCTACATAAGAGAAAACACAAGGACAATAGTTAAGAATAACAATCACATTGGAATATCATATAACAATTTTCCAATTTCCTAGCACTGCTAAGATCAAACCTAAAGATTGCAAGAAATTTGAGCTTCCACATAAGTTCAAGTAAACAGACTTCCAATTTTCACTAATTAAGCAACTCATTTCACAAGTAACGAAGAACATTTCATGCAAATCAAAGTAATAATCTTGAAATTAGCAAACACAAAATGAACTTCCAATCATAACTTAGCGCATAAAAATTGAAACAAAAAAAAATAAAATAAAAACTTGAACTTGATCCTAATGTTACAATCAAAGTTAACCAACAAAAATTGATTAAAATCCCTAACAGACCCGGCAATATAGACTCCACAATCCGATGAAAACCAGGGGCAAAAAAAATTCAAAATTCAACAATATGCAAAAATTAACAATACCTGATAGAAGGGACTGAAATGGTGAGAGGAAAACCCAGAAAAATTGCGCATAAATTGCAGAAAAAAGATGAACTTATGACGCAAAGCTGGAGTTTTTTAAAAAAAATTATTTATTTGACAAAAATGAAAATGGTGGAATTTCGCAACAAAAGAATAACAGTGTTAGCAATTAGCATAAAGAGAGAGAAGATAGAAGAGAGAAGAAATAGGAGAGAATTAAAAGGACATGGTCAAAGGGTTAGCAGCAGAGCAACTGGAGTAGTTTGTTTAGTTAGGGTTTCAGGAATTGGGAGTGAGGTGAGGTGAGGTGAGAGAATGAGTATTCTGATTTCAGATTTGTGTCGTCAAATCAAACCCAAAAAAAGAAAAATATCAAATTTTGTTCGTTACAGGAATCGATACTTGGGCAGCGTCCCTTCGCTTCGCCTGTTTTTTATACGCAGTGAATTTTTTAAAAGTGGTATTTACTTTATCCGTTTCTTTTTACTAGTAACTTTTGTTGATTTTTTTTTACGGAACTTTTGTCAAATTTGGAAATATTACTATTTTCACTATTTTTTTACTATTTTTTCTTTCTTTTTTTGTATGTCGTTATTCTTGTATTTCACTTAATCACATGTCTCGCTTTCTTTATTTCTCACGTTCACGCACACAATCAAATTTTGTCTAGTAATATGTGTCATACTCAAAGTTGTCCCTAAAAAGAATGGATGAAGTATAAATAAATAAAAAGAACTTAGTTATTTGTTTTCAAAATGACTCCTAACCCTAAACCTGTCTCTTATACACATCTAGATGTGTATAAGAGACAGGTTGTCCCTAAAAAGAATGGATGAAGTATAAATAAATAAAAAGAACTTAGTTATTTGTTTTCAAAATGACTCCTAACCCTAAACACCCTCAACCATCTAYAAGTAACCCTTYTCACCATGTYACCCCATCACCACCTTTCTCTCTCCTCATCAGCCCCACCACTGCAAACAACCCCATTGTRAATTCGCTCGACCCACAAATTTGYCWAACACTCAAATTTGCCTAGTCGTATTGTTAGGTTGGAATCTACGGAGTAGGTCGTGTCAAAAACTAGGGTTTTGGTTCAAACCTTAGCTTGAAGGGTTTGGGTTGGTTTGAAGGTTTGTGGGGGGAGGGGGGGGGGGGAGTTGCGGTGTGCGTGGTGGTTGTTATTCATCGTTGGTTCTTGGGAGGTTAGAAGAGGAGAGTGTTGAAAGTTTCTAATTAAGCTTAGATTAGTTGTCATCATGTGAAAAATGCAAACATCGATGTCATTATGTATGATTTACAAAACCTCGGGATCACTATATAGAATAGAAAAAATTTAATTGTCACCGTGTTTAAAAGGTGAAATCACAATGCGACAAATATAATCTCCCTTATTTTTATTTAGAAAAAAAACTCCTCCAATTTTTCCCGCTTCTATGTGAGTTCAATTGAACCCAAGCGAAGGTAATTGAAAACCATAAAGGATGGTACTTAGGAAGAGCCGAAACATGCGACTTACATGTAAGATGGGATTATCTCACATGCACTTTTTCGCTAAGCCACAGGCCTACACAATTATGATTCGTAACGACAATTACGAATCATAGTTGTGTGTTTTCATTATAACTTTTATATATTTCGTCTTTTCAGACCCATTTTCCCTTTGAAACTGCATGGATTTAATTGAACTCAAGTTGGATTTATCACGAAAGTCAACACACAACAACTATGCCAATTTTTTTCGTTATTTATTAAAAAATAAATGTCTTAATTTTCTTCTTCTGCACTTATGAAGTAAAGATATTGCCTCTCTCAAATTTTTTTTTTCCCATGCAAACAGCAGAGGAACTCGGATAGCGATACATCTCAATGTCCTTGGACACTCATATACGTACCCCACATCTGTTCAAGTAAACATAGGAACCCATATAAATGTCCTTGGACCCTCATTTTTTTTAAGCATCAAAGTAATTCAAATCTCCATATACGTACTAGAGTAATGAGACAACTAAAAAAATGAGACAACTAAAAAAAATGAGTTTTCTAATATCCAATATTCATAGAGTATTATTGTCGTATCTGGATCCGATACGTATACAACGACTAAAATAGAGTATCCGTGTGTATCAAGCAAGTGACTAAGGAATAGGATGCATACTCAAGTCTAATGAATGTTGTTTATCTATATTCTTTATCTCATTTAACCTTAAAAACTCCTATTTTATAGGGCAAATATTATTTGGTGTTAAGAGAGTCACAAAGGCGGGAATGAGAATCAATCTTAGGATCCCCTGGAATCGGAAATGAAGCTTTAACCACTTGAGTTATACCTCACTCTCTATAGGGCAAACATTATAGTATGGAGAGATAACTTTATAAGTTATCTTGCTAGAGCTAATATCCGCGCAACACTTATTGTTATCCGTACACATTTTTTTGGAGTATTAACGCGCGTTAATACTACACATTGTTGCGCGGATAACAAAAAATGCTATGGGGATATCAGTTCTCCTTATTTTGCATGTTAGGTACTCTGATCCCTACTCTCTAGGGAGGCCTTTTAAAGTCATCGGACCCTTTAGCCATGGTGTAGTTATGTGTAGAGGGCTAGAGGCCTATTCAAGGTTCTATACATCTATTAATGGAAGCTCAATTTCAACTTGACTTGAAATTTGTAAACATTAATAGTTCAAATTTGAAGTTGATTAATAAGCTAATACTTCACTTGAATGAGCTTGGATATGACTTGAGAACAACTTAAAGATTAACGTACGAAGTGTAATATATTAAATATAACATTTAAAAAGTCTTTATCAAAAGGTAATATAATAAAAAAAAAGGAGTTTAGAACAATGATTCCAAATTCCACATTTGATTCTTGTAGTCAAAGATCGAAGCATGCCTTTGATCCTCTTATAACTCAATTGAGTTATGAGGGAATCTTTTTGTGATAGACGAAAAACTAGAGAGTATACAACAGTTGAGTTTTGTCTTACACATGATTTCATTAACTACTACACTAGTCTACTAGTAAGTTCAATGCAAATAAGTGAAATGACTGTCACCTGATTCATAAGTCATAACTCGGAGCTCCTTTCTATTTATTTTTGGGTAACCTCGAGGGCAATTTGATGTAGACGACAAAGTTAAACAACAAGATAACATGAATTGCAAGGATACTGCGAAAATTTACAAGTATGCACTTGGGTCAAGCCATCGAGGGAGATGCACCTAATGAGGCGACGCCAGTGCATKAGGACTTGGTTTATGGTCTACACCCAAAGATCATGAGAAACATTTACAAAATCAAAACTGACTAGCAAAATAAATGGAAGTAATGATGCTCTACTTTGACATTGAACTAGCTGTTAAAGYTAAGAATGTGACAACATTTGTTACAATGGAGTGGCTTACAGATTACAATACAATTTACAATTAGAAGCAGCCAATTCAAAGGGGCAAACAGCGCTGACATTGAGTCATACCGGAAAAAAAAAAGCCCTTTTTTCTACGTTCGAATGGAAGCTTCCCAATTTGAGACCAGAAACCTGATTCCAGAATCCTCCAGCTCCTTAGCTTTGAACCTCACGGGAGGAACACTAAATCGCGATTTCATTGAATATGCCCCACAAAATTCCCTCCATAAATCAGACTAGGACCGTGTTGCTCTTTAAGTGACTTACCAAGATGCAATGACCTCCCTCCCGTCCGAAGATCTGGTACTCTTTTAAGCGATTTGAAAAGGTGCAACAGTCATGTAAAGATCTATCTTCCAAGATCTCGGTTGTCAACTTCCGAGAAAAAGGCTGTGGAAGCAGTCTTCAAAACACGCTTTCTACTGGCAATGGAGATGCCTAAGCAAAAGAAACCATTGTTGGTTTTACCTTCAGGCTTGAAGATCAAACTCCATCAGCACTGCAGTATCGAATAAGAAGTCACCAATGTAAGAACATAAATCTATGAAAGCTGCAATGTCAAGGCATAATCTGTACATTAGTATTTCATGGCCTACTTCCCCCCTTCATGCAACACACTATAAACCCCTCTAGCTTTCATACAATAATTCAAAAACTGAAGCATGCTGATACCATTATTAAAAAATAAAAAGTTCACAAATTCACCTGAGKAGAAAAGAGAACAACGCACACAGGGCAAACGGAAGGTCTCTTCTATACATGTCACTCCTGGGCTCATAAAATTTTACGTTTATTTTGGCAAACAAGTAAGCAATTTACCGCAGGAACCTTCGGGGTGACACATACTCTGGTGAAAGAGGCTCCACATCTCCCTGACAACTTTGCTGTTCAAGGTCACATCCTTCTGGAATTCCCCTGCGTACTTGTATTTTATCTGTCCCTATCAAAGGCTCTGGTCCAACAGAACCAAAATGCAAAGATTCAATACAGGAACCATAAGCAATGTTTTGAGGATAAGGATATAGCATAAGAAGTGGGGAGTGAACATCTACAGTTTGAGAAACTTCATCACGGAAATCAGAACGTGACTGATACACCATGTAATCACCATCATAGTGCTCATTCCAAGTAGATTTTGGAGTAGATGGGTCTTTAAAGTGATACCACTGATAGGAATTCTTCTGGAATGTAGGCTTATCAGTTTGGGAACTGCTAGCAACTGAGCGGTCTATCTTTGAGTTTCGCTTGTCATGGCGATATCGAGGATGACCACGTCCAGAAACTCGTGGCTTGCTGCTGAAATTCCAATTTGCTTCCCTTTCTCCGTGGTAGTCATTCCTGTCATGTTTAGGGTCAACTTGATACTGTCTAGAGGTAAGAAATTGGCGATCCCTGATAACTTCCTGAATTAATAGGTAAAAGTCGTTACATTAGATTGTGCATTATGAAACTTCTACTGTCTAATACTCTATATAGTTCAAAGTTCGGCATGAAACAGTCAATGCATAGATGCAAATTGAAGCAAGTTGTATACGTTTTTATGGCTATCAAATGATAATCAAATAATTATCCAGGTGTCACCCAAGGTCTCGTGATTTTCATGTACCTAGATGCACTCTAAAAAGGTATGTCAAAAAATGGCTTCTTTAAATATTATTCTATTCTATGAGAAAAGGCAGATATAAGCCCGTTCTTCCTATTAATGATTTTTTTTCCAGAGAGGACTGCAAAACCTCACAAACAAAATGACAATCCAATTGAATAAAAGGTAAGAAAAAATCAGTCTCACATAAGAACATGAGACACAAGAACTATTGATGCAAGCGACACAAGGGCAATGTCATTCAAAGAAATAACAATTACTGAGCATAGAAGAAATCTTACTGGATTTGGAAAGTAGGTACCAGTTCCATTGCGGCGTTTAGGAAACTCTCCACCATACTGCCTTGAAACGCCATCAGACTTACTGGGACTTGGCTGCTGCCTCGCAACAGGTACAAAAGGAGCAAATACATTGGAACTTCTAGGATATGGTGATCGAGGAGCATCAAATGGAATGTTTCCCTGCAATTGTGATGGTGGTACCATTACAGAGGGAGGATTCACAAAAGGATACTGCAATTGTGAAGTTTGACAGATACGTCCATACTGGAGGTTTGTCCAGTGGCTAATGAAATCACTGTTGAAGATGTCAGGCTCACTCTCATTAGGCTGTTCTCTGGGAGTAGTCTTCTTTGTTGAACCTAAACTGTCATTATGGGTCAGCTGCTTTACCTCCTTTAATGAATCTGAGCTATGGCTAGACTGACTAACGGTAGGCTTCTCCATCTCTGCATCATGGTTGACAGGTGCTCCAGAGGCTCCTGTTTCAGCACTTGCATCGTATACAGGTACCATTGTGAGAATAGGAACGGGTCCAGCAGGATAAAATGCAACTGGTAAGACTGCATTATTATGTCTCACACCCTGTTGTGAACCAGGACGTACCAGCAAAGGAGCAACTGGCAACATTGAATTAGGATATCTCACATGAGATTGTCCAAATCGAGGAACCTGATGAAACTCCCCATGGGAGGAAGACATGGAAGGGGCAGAAGATCTTTCATCGACACCATCATAAATATGACAAACAGATTCTCCTCCTTGCAGTCGACTGTCAAATACTGCACTCTGCTTCTTTGTAGAACTTGCAGATTTTGTCGTTGAAAATTTCATTGCACTGCTCATCTTGGAGGATTTTCCTTCCCAAGAACTTTCTGAAGATTCCTTTSTCCCATAAGAATTTTCAGGAGACAAAGGTGATATTCTGGGACTAACCATAGAAAATTCTTCACTTTYGTGTTCGATTTTTTTTAATGGCTCATCATTAATGTCAGTCCAGAAACTGTGGTCATCCTTCAGATGATCAGCTTTAAGTGATACTGCTTCACCATGTGATCCTCCCATTATCTCTACTTCTGGTGTGGATCCAACATGATTATATTGCTGATAAGGTGCCAAAGGAGGATTTCCAGAATAAATTTGAGTTCTATATTCTGAAATGGAAGGCGATATTGAAACAAAAGGATGAGAGGCTAGATTCATAGGCATATGCAAATTCATTAAGTCTTGTCCCTGTTGTTTTTTATGACTCCCTTCATCTTCTGGTTTTGTGGAACTAGAAACAGGTCTGGTCGTATGGCAACCAAAAGACTGGTTTGGTTCGGGAATACAATGGCACTCAGTCGATGAAGTGGTGACCTCTTTTACCCTTCCTGGTGACGCATTATGCCTGCATAGAGATACAGTTTCACCAGACATTTTTGTCAGTTCAGGACTAGAAGATGTTCTAGCAAACTGAGGTGTGGCATGTCTTCGAATTTGCAAGAGATGAGCCCTGCTAATTCTCTCTCTTTCACTCTGTTGTTTCTTAGTAGGATTCATCCTCTGAACGAAWTTCTGGTCCCAACCAGCCATCTGATTCACAGGAAAGTTCTGAGGCTGCATCATAAAGTCCATAGAGTTATGGGAATCACCGATCTGTGGAAACTGGCTAGTTGAATTCATTATTGGATTCTCAGATAATGTATTTGTTCTGCAATTTCTTTCATGTTCAGAGTCAATGTGTCCTGTGTGAAACAAGTCAAGTATGGGAGCATCAGGACGACAACCTTTCCCATGTCTATCCCATGTGTTCACAAAGAACTGGTTCACTTCAGCCACTATGTTCTCTTCCTGGCACTCAAGTATTCTGGCTAGCTTTTGAGCCCCAAAACTGAAGGCACTGCGAATCCTGTAAAAGTTACCTGCACATATACATAAAGGTGAACCGCCCAGATAAACAAAATACGAAGTAGGTCAGTATAACCWCTTCCATCTCAAAACACAAGCTAACACCAACAATGACTAAGGAGTAARGATGCAGTCATGATAAACTCCAACTGAATAGAAATAGGGAAAAGAACTTGTACCGGAGTGTGGTGAAATATAAATTCAGATAGACGAGAGACAGAAAGCATTATCTGGCTGCTGAAGCCGGAGACACAAACATGCAAAAAGAGCTCAGTTGATTAACTCCTACCCAAATCCTTCGAAACAAATATTATCCCTGCTTACTGCTCTTTTTTTCTCATTACATCTTCCTTTCAGATGACGCAATGAACTAGGAAAACCAATCCCCTAGATTATCAAGGTCATGAAAACAAAGGACAGGAAAGGAATTCTGGCAGAAAATTAATTACAGCGTGTGATGGTTGTTCAACTAATGTTAAGCTGTGCAGGGATRTGTTMCTTTTGGAGCCCTCATATCAGAGACTTTCAGTTAATTTCTCAATCAGTCATATCAGAAACCAGCCAGACTTTAATTGGCTCCATATGAGTATTGAWCATCTTAGTCTATGTATAGAAATTCTTYAAGACTTGAGAAATACAGCTTCGCAATTTGGGACACCAATACACATCAGCTGATAATTTATTCATCTACTTCAAAATCTTTCAGATAGAAGATCACAATAAAATGGCAAAGAGAGAAAAGGTATACGTTTGYCACCAGAGGAGAGCTTCCACATWGTTCATTTGGAAAGCTCTGATTCTAAAATATCACAATATAAAGACGTTACTCTCTAGTAACAAGCTCTTGCTGCGGATAGTAAATACTAAAACCATGTTTGGACGAGTATATCGAGAACAATGGTACAACAAAGATAGAAAACAGTAGGCATCACACCTAGAGATACTCAACAAAAAGAAGAACAAAAATGTAGCAGAAGAGTCTACGTCAGTTAAATACCTTTACTCACACTACGGCCAAGGTTGTTATTTATACGTAAGGGATCAACAACATTAAAATGTTTCGATATAAAAGGATGTTCTTGATGATCTTCATTTTCACGGAAAACAGAATATGCTTTGCTACAAGCATTAAGAAACATTTTGTTCAGCAGTAACTCTGCACCATCTTGTCGAGGAGGATCAGCTGTAAGGTATTCAAGAARGGATTAGGCATCATATAATAGTCAATCACTAGCAAAACCAATATTTGCAGTAATCATATACCTTCCATACTGGGAAGCGAACAGATAGGTACTGGACCCCGGAGGCTAACACAAAAATTAGCCCAATCAAATTTACTGAAGAATTCCATAAAGCGAAATAGCACCTACACATGAAATAAACTACCTGAAAAAAGACCTTCCACAAAGAATCTAAAAGAATGAATTTAGAACTACACTGCACACATCTAAGACACGTGAAAAGAATAGACAATAGCATAAACTTACCTCAAGTGGCCCAGCAAAAGAATTATTGAAAACATTGAAAATGTACAAAACCAAGGTTTCCAGAGCATATGTAGATATAAGCCCATGGTGAGCCCCCAGTATACGGCTCTCATAATAACACCAAGCCTTGATTAATATGATGCTTCGCTTGAATAAGTGATTTTGGTTGATCAGGTTGTCCACCTAAAAACAAAAGTAAGCCGATATTCAAAAGCCATTTCTTTTAAACAAATTACTTTAAAGAAAGTAAAGTGTTCCTAACTTCCTACAACAACATAACCAGATAAAACTATAAAAGAAGCATACCTCTTCAAGAAAACACAGCGTACACAAACCACCAAGTTGGTTGAAAGATATATCCACTACAATGTTACCTACAAGGCACTTTATTACCTTAACCTGCAAAAATTTCCAAAATAAGGTCTCAGTCTCTTACAAACTACAAGAGTAACAAGTCGATAGATAGTGGCCAAATTGTATATACATATTCCAGAGACATAGGTTCATCACCGTGAGTAGATGGTAAATTTCAAGTTCCAATCCTCATTTAAGAATTCAGCACTACCTAGTAGTTGAGTAACATTAATAATACCATCAAGATTGCTACCAAAGCTCTTCTCGGTCAGTAAAAACAAAATGAGTCACATGACCAAATAAGGCTGGACGATATGGAGTGCCTCATAAATCAAAGACATCGGTAGCTTAGAAAGCCAAACCGATTATGAGTGAGCTTAACAAAGACCATATAGAATAAGTTCATAAATGTTCTTGTGTAATGTCATACACACAAACTCTTAGCCACAACGTTAAAAGTGTACTCATAAAGGTCATAAATTAAAATCCTCCGTTTTTATACGATGTGAACCTTTCTTTTCATCAGAGACTCAATGCAATTTAAGGTAGAAGAGAGTAGAGGAAAAAAAACATGGTCCACGTGATCGAGAGAGATCGAAAAAAACTACTGACCAAAAAGGAAGGATAAAAGAAAACGAAGAAAATATAAAATTATGAAATGTAGAATTAAGTAAAGTTGTTTTCAGAATGTGAATCATTTCAATAACTGATTTTGATTCAGCAGTTGAAATCTGATATCAAATTAAATCATTTTTGGGCTAAACAACAATCCTAAAATCATAATTTCAAATCAATGTTGTTTTAAAAAGAATTGAATTAAGTACAACAATTTTAAGAGAAGGTACCCCCTAAGGTAAAAAAATTGTCAACTCAGAAGATACATATGAGTTCACTGAAACTATGAAAAACTAAAGAAAAAAATTTATAAAAAAGAAATAAACTATATACGGAGTACATAATTGTTTTAGACTGAGTTAAAATAATAAAAAAAGAAAGAAAAAGGAACGAATTGAGATGTCTTTCGTTGCAGCGTCCTTAAAAGTGGAGTACATGCTGATGTATGATGAAGGAGAGAGAAACGGTAGTTCTTAAAGTAAAAATTGCAAATGACAATATTTGATAAGTCACATTGAATCCTCATTCCTATGGCGTTTCTCACAGTTCTTGAAATCGGTCTCCAAATTAAAATTAGTAATTCTGAGCAACCCAATCATCAGAAATGACAAATTCAAGACCTTCAAATGAAATTATGGTATCTTAACAGAGCACAAAAATTTTGACGCTAAAGAAGCTACCTCAGCTTGGATGTACTGAACCTCCTGCACCTGGAACTCCGCATGCACATTCTTTTCTTCCCTTCTCAGCATATCTAAAACACTGTTGGCCCAATTATCTTTCACATTATGGTCTTCACTGAAAGTAGTTAGATCAATGTCTCCATCAGGAAGATAAGTCCTAAGGGGTACAGAACCAAATGTAAACACCTGTCATTAAATCACAAGATTCAGGATGAGAGAAATAGAAATTCTAGTTTGCTGCAGTTGTTAAGCATACAATAAAGCATACAATCAGAGATAAACAATAGTTTATACGTACATACTTCAAAAGTTCAAATACAGTGTTACAAATTACAACATATTAGTAACATAAGTCATAATTTCACCAACAAAGGAAGTGCTCTCTATTAGAGAAACCCTTGTGAAATAATTAAATCATCACTCAATATTTAAGCCTGRATCAATATAGATCGAGTCGGCTTCATAAACCACAAGATCTGTCCTACGAATCATTCACATACATCTTATATGCTTAGCCAAAAACCAWTTTCATCATATCATTGTCATCTTTGGTCTGCCTTCAAACCCTCATAGAAGACTTCAATTACATGTGATAAAGGGTAAGATATTGTCTCAATGCTTTCTCAAACCTAGGATCTAATTTGTAGGGCATGCCTTGAATCTCCATTAATCAGTTTTGAATTATCGAAGACACAGCAAAACTGCAACCATATAGATTGTTCTACTGTTCTACATGAGCTCTCATAACAGAAATAACAATTATACAAGTACTTGAGTAAGGTTGTGGCTCCTTATCATTCAAGAGAAACCCTGATATACACACAGTTCATGACAAATAATACTTGTGCGTTCACACCCTAGGTCTGGACCCACCTCCCCAACCTTGCCACAGCTCAGCCCTCAACCCAAAAAACAGTGTAAGAAAGAGTATAAATGAAAATCAGCAATATTCCATGCCAGGCTATCACTGTTTCACGTTATAACTTGTATGACTCTGCAAAAACAGAAATGATTATGCAATCTTTTGTTCGCATAATTTGCATCAGAGGTGAGATAAGATTGAAGGAATAGCTTGTAAATCAGAATATTTCTAGGATAAATCCCTTCATATTAACATTGTACGATGAAAGTTTTATTAGAAGGGGAAATCCCAGTTACTAGAAAATAGAGTACGTAAAATTCATGAGACATATTTGATATCTCAAAATCTAAACCTGTACAGCATGTTATTCGATACACGGAAAATTATAGATACATTTCCTAAAGGGGCAGAAGAAAGCGACGTTTCTAATGATTTCCAACCTGGCAAGGCACACAATTTCCGATAAGTCGCTGCACATAGGATGCTACGGCATTCCTATGCTTTTCTGAAGTCCAATTCGGCTGAATTCGTGATATAAGTTCCGCTGTTCTCTCTTCAGCTCTAGCCCACCTTTTAGGGTCAATTGGCCTCGTAACTGATTCAGCTCCTTTAGGTAATAGACCATTAAGATGGAAAGATTGGAAGCCATTCGGCTGTGCACATGCACTATGATCATCCATCTTAACAGTACACTGCGCTATTTGTCTCTTCCTATCTATATAAGAGAGAACAAAGACAATAGTTAAGAATTACCATCGCATTGCAATATCATATAACAATTTCCCAGCACTACTAAGATCAAACCTAAAAGATTGCAAGAAAATTGAACTTTCACATCAGTTCAAGTAAACAGACTTCTATTTTTCACTAAGCAAGCAATAATTAAGCAACTAATTTCACAAGTAACAAGAACATTTCATGCAAATCAAAAGTAATAATCTTGAAAGTAGCAATTGCAAAAAAAAACACAAATTGAAGTTCCAATCATAACCAAGCGCATAAATATTCAAACAAAAAATAAAAACTTCAACATGATCCTTACGTTACAATCAACGACCGCCAAAAATCATCAACAAAAATCACACAAATTGATCAACATCCCAAACAGACCCACCAATATAAACTCCACAAACCCATGAAAAACAAACGAAAAATTCAAAATTCAACAAATCCCAAAACAAAAGCATGCTAAAATTAATCATTCAAATAAAAATTAACCAAAAAAAATTCAAATTAACATCAAGTAAATAAAAAATGCACAAATTTCTTGAAATTGAAAGGCGTGGAAATAACAATTACCTGATAGAAAGGACTGAAATTGTGAGAGGGAAAAACAGAAGAATTGCGCATAAAATGCAGAAAATTAAGAAGAAGGATGAAGTTATGACGCAAAGTTTGAGCTTTTTTTTTTATTAATAAAATTGACAATGGTTGATTTTCGCAACGAAAGAATAATAGTGTTAGCAGAAAGAGAGAGAAAGAGAAGAAATAGGAGAGAATTAAAAGGACATGGTCAAAGTAATTTCTGTTGTGGGTTATTACCATTGTTTTTATTATTATTATTATTATCATATATTTTGTGTTATCTTATCTTTTTTTAATGCTTGTTTGGTCCTCTCAAAAACAAAAAAAAATTGCTTGTTTAGTTGTGCTTTCTTAATAAGAATTAATTCTTGTACTAAATATTGGAGTTAACTTTTATAAAAAAAATGAATTTTTAATTTTAATGTGCGTTTCCTAAAAATTTAAAATTCAAAATTTATTTCATAAAATTCAAAATTCGCTTAAAAATATGGTGAACCAAATAAACTCTTACAATAATTTATGTATTGTTTTGAGAAAATGGTATCAATTGTCAATAAGACATATAAAAACTAAAATGGGAAATAATAACATGATTCAAGTACAAAGTATACGGTTTGGTTTGTCATATATTCTCAGATTATTTCCATTTTAGAAAATGTATCTTGCACTTTATTAATATTACTCACTGTGTTTGCACGTACACAAATATAAATGAAGAATTTGAGAAGATTGCATATGCTAACTACGAGTACTTGTAATGGCACCATAAAACTTATGTCAAAATTAATGCTTCATTTGTAACAAAATAAACGCAAAATGAGTATTATTTGTGGATTACTGGTATAAAATACTTGTATTAGTTTCTGTGTTCGAGATATGGTTACGAAAAGTACTCTAATTTGAGATTTTGTTGAGTGAAATGATGATAGTTCATTCTACAACGTCAAATTTTACTATTGTATTGTATATGTATTTAACACTTCAACCACTTGTTTAAATTATCAAGTACTGAATAGATCTTCTTACATAAACGCTAAAGAATTGAATAAGAGTCTTAATCAATGATATAAACTCATAATAAATAATAAAAAGGACTTTTTAATACTCTCGATTAAAATAGGAGTAGGAAATAATAAAGACTTCAAAGTGACCGTCGGCGATAGCTTATGTAGTTATAAATTCTCTCCCGATTTCAAGAGATCCTGAAGTCAATTTCAACCCCCCTATGGATCTCTAATACAAAAAAACAAAGACTTCAAACTTATTTTCTACTCCGTACATGTAACAAATGAGTAAGACTTCAAACTTATTTTCTACTTTGTACATGCAACCAAATGAAATTTCAAACTTAATTGTAATAGATATAATTAATGTAGTTTGTTACATATACCGAAGTAATTTCAGGAAATTGTATTCCTAGAAAATAAGTATATCAGCTCTTATTTGATTAACAATAACATAGAAAATTCAAATTCCATCGTGAACTGATATCCTATAAAATGTGAAAAATAATTTAACCTAGCCCTTAGATGAGTGAAAATTTTTGTAAGAACTAGCCGTTACACCGCGCGCGATGCCGCGTGTCCGACGGTGTACTAAACGAAAGTTTACAATCAAATAATCAATTAAACACAATATCATGTTACATGATAATAGGAAGCACAAAATGTAATAAGACCACAAGTTTAACAACCTCAAATCAATACCACATAGTGGTTGTGTACAAGGAATTCATACACCTTCCGTAATACCCATTTGAATGGTAAAAAAACTTTTCAATAGCCTTTTCAATATAATAATTTGTTCTAAGATGCATAGTAATCAAATACGTCACTGCATCTCGTCAAACAAAAAAGAAGAAAAAAGTAACTGCATTATCTTAGTAACCAAAGACAAATTTTTGTTCATGATGAACTTATTGTCAGAGTGGGTCTCAAATGCCCTTCAATCTCACATTTCTGGAGAAAGCTCTGTCCTTACCAAAATAATTCTTTAGCTTTCGAATTTCTATGGAGGAAGTTGTAAATGATCCCTTTGGAAAAACAAAAGATGCATCATAATAGACTGTGATGCCATCCCACGAAACAACTCTGCTTTCATGCTTCTTGGATGCTGCTCTGGTTGCACCATGGAAAGCAGCAATGGGGTTCTCCAGATGCTACAAGTAGGAACGATTAGTGTAATGGAGACTGTTTTTCTATTATACAAAGTAAAAATCTAGCAATTCATCAAGTAATTCAGTTGCAAACTTGATAAAATATAATAAAAAGCTTCGCAAAAGAGTGTTCCTTTAAATTATTAAGTCACAAGTCAATATCTGTGAGACAATGTTTGTCTTGTAGAAATTCAACCATTGCCAACAAATAATAAATCATATGAGTAAAGAAAAAAGGGTTGTGCAAATTAGCTTAAGGAATAATTTCAAGAATCTCTCTCGGATAAAAGTAGTGTAACAAATGTAAGTCGAGATGAACACACCTTTAGATGAAAGAAATACGCTTTCTGATGATTTCCGTTGTTCATTATTTCAACATTCAGTTGTCTTGAATAGTATCAATCATTGGATCTCACAGTTTCGTGTGCTTTCAGCAACCACCAGATTTAAACCCCGATCCATTGAGAAGTTCTTGACCTTTCTGTCAGATCTGCGGAGACCAGAGCGCCGGATACTTGAACTGAAATAAAGATTAAGATACCGTTATACACTTTACTACTCCAAGAACAACATATATAATAGGGATAATCCAGGACATAAAGAAATGCTATTATTTAATTTATGGGCTATTTATTAAAACTACGAGAACAAAAAAAGGTTGAAAGGAACAATAGAGATAGAACAAACCAAAGTAAAAAAAAAGATTAAAAAATCGAGAAAGATCACCTCTACGCACCAGCCTCAATGAAAATGATCACTTTACGCACGCCTTGCTGTGGTGATGAAGATTATTTGAGAATGAGTTGAAATGGTTTAGCAATTCCACACCCGAAATCATGGTTAAAGTTGTTGTGTTCGGAGTTTTAGATACTTCCTCGCCATATTAGAGCTGCACCACTCACATACAATGATACAATAAAACATGTTAAATGCCATCCCATAAACATCTTATTAATTACATCTCCAAAGTATCCACTCTTAGCGTACAACAGTAATCTTCTTCTCACCGTTAATGCTATAGCCATAAACCAAAATTAAAAAACGAACAGCTTAAAGCCAAAACAAAAGCATGAATATGTTCAGACATGATAATGTGGCAAACAAGAAGGCAGATCAGATAAAGCAGGGACATGGAAGAATTTGTTAGAGCAATAAGCACTCACTCATCAGTACATGTTTTAATTTAATGAGCTCAGACGCAATAATAATTTCAATGTACTACTGAAATACTAATATTTCTAGCAATATTCATCATCACAACATCTTAATTAGAAATTTCTTCTTGAAAACTCAGCCTTTGGTTTTGCGTGAAACCCTAATTGAAAGAAAATGGCACAACGAGAATAAGTTATACACAAATTAATGACTTCAAGATGCCTCTGATGCTAAAATATAGAAATCAGAGAGCGCCAGCAAGCAGGACGGCCCGCCTTCGGCATTGCAAGAACAAAAGGGATATCTCATTATCACCTTCGCATTGCCAAAGAACAAAAGGGATGATAACTTGACATTCAGTGATATCTCGCATTTGAGCCCCACGTATGATCACAATAATTCATTACACCAATCCACCCTTTATGCAATTCAAATATGCAATGTAACAAATGAAAACAAACAAATGAAGGTTACAAGATTAAAATAACCGAAGAAAGGTGAGGGATGACCCAATTGTCGGGAAAGACCCTTACACCGGATCCCAACGGCATAAACTTTCTAACGCCTTCATATCCACCTATTAGCCAAGGTACTGGCCCAACGGGTAAACTCCCTGTCCAACAAAAACAATGCACATGAATATCAATTACGAAAACCTTAACATTATCAAAAATCAACAATTGAATTCACATCACAATTGGTACAATGCAGTAAAAAATAAACTACTTTCAATTCTGTCGATATCAAAGGGGTAATTGGACCAGCAAGCAATCTTAACACATACTTCGTACATCGCTAGATTTGATTTCAACTGGTGGAAATTCTACAACCTTAAATAAAACAAAGGTTGCTATTCAATTTTAAAGAAAGCATTATTTTAAAAGGGAAAGAATTCTTATACAAACACAGAACTACAGTCGATTAGCAAATAATCAACTAACTTCACTTTCAACAAAATCAAAGCATTCCAAGTTAAAAACAAACACAAATAGAAAACAAAAACATATATAATTAGAAGACATGGCAAGTATAAAAATTAAACAATTAAATACCTGAATTGGAATTGGAAAAAAAATTCAATGAAGCTTCCGTTCAATTTCCAACAAGTATCAAAAGGAACTTACCAGCTGCAACATCTTCAATCAAGTAAAAAATTAGGGTTTTTGCAACACAGAACAACGAAACACCAATCAGAATTCGAGTGAAAATTGGAGAAATGCGAATGAATACAGAAAATGATAAACCAATCAAAAACTAACCAAAATTAGGGCAACTAAATTGATATTTATACATAAACATTATAACTCGAAAACGCAAACTAAAATAAAAATCAGTATAGAAGTAATTGAAACAAATACCCCAAGAAATCAACACAAAAAATAGAAAATCGTGCTGCAAATTAAACAAAAGGGTACCGGAACACCTAACCTAACTCTAATGAACACAAAATCGGTGCTTCGCGTAACCGCTTTGACTCATCAAGCACCCCTCGAGTTTGTCGATTTCTAACGCAACTGCCACCTCTTTTATTAATATCGCAGAAAAGTGAAGTTGAGGGAAGAGAGAAGATAGACAGGGTGGCAGCAAAGGACTGACAAAAACGAAAGTAGGTTGAGGAGAAGAGGGAAGGGTGGCAAGTGGGAGGATGGCGTGGTCGAAAGTTTTTGGAAGAGGAGAGAGAGAAGGGAAAACTGAATGGTTGAGGATGAATGGGAAGATTTAGGGTTTGAGAAGTAAGGAATGGTGGCCGTGGTGAGAAACAGTTTGGCAAAAAAGAAAATTGGACCGTATAATCATAATGTTTTGTGGCCTTGGATTGTGCAATATTCATCACTATTCATCGATGAATAGTAACCCACTTACAAACGTTATAATGTAAAGTAATTAGAAAATTTCAATATCCAACCAAAACACATTTTCTCATTTCCTAGGAAATATAAATCCATGTGTAATAGCATTACTTAGGAAACATCTTGTATCCTACTCCGTACATGCAACCAATATGAGGCCTATAATAATGGACCCTGATAGAGTTGCAATAGAGTCACCCAAGGGGCCTAAGGGTTGACAACTCTTTCATAGTTGATTTTGTGATTGGTCAAAAATACATTTAACAAATTTTAATGTCACATTCTCACTCAATTAATTGCACTTATATATTATAATTGTATATGTGAATATTGTCAACTAGCATTTAACTACACAATGCGTGCATGTATATATTTACAATGTATTCTAACAACATTAAGAAACTCATTATTATTGTTATCACAGAATGTCATAAAAAATCTTTTTAAGCACCTAATTAATTAATGAATAAATGTTTATAATAATTCTTCGCAAATTAGTTGGATTAACAATTATTTATCATCCAGATTTACGATTGTTGAAAAAATAATTAGTAACAAAAATAATAACTTGGTCACTATTACAAAATGAAATTTTATTCAACTACAATTGCACTACTACATATGGCTACAATTCTTATATAATTTATGGGTTATGCTAAATACTGACGCAACATCCAACAATTGAATGGAATCCGTCAAAGAACAAAAAAAAAAACAAAAATTGAATGGAAAATTTAATGTGTTTCCCACAAACAATTTCCAAATTACTAGTATCCCATTTAATACTCCCTCAACGCCAGAAATATATTACATTTCCCATTCTAAGCTGTCTAAAAATAATTTTACRAAATAATTTTGTATCTCTCGATCATTTTTCTTACCTTGGAAAATTAAGTTAGAAATGCGATAAATGTAAAATTAAACACGAATCTACTCAAAAGTCCAACAAAAAATATGTTTCGATTAAGGTCGATATAAAACGAAGCAAATCATCCAACCTGGTATAGACCATAGAGTAGTTGGTGAAATAATTTCTTCAAATATACGAGAAGCTGAAACCTTTTTTTTTTTTTTGCTTATTTATATAAAGATATTTATGAAACTCAAAAATATACAAAAATCTTATCCCATACAAGTCCATCACATGACAACAAATATCTCCAACTTAAATAATCATTTAGTCAGTAATTTCATCGTAGCTGCTGCTGCTGTCGTCGCACATTGGAGTTCAATATTCATAAGATTGAGCCTGGAAAACACGTTTCAAAATCCAAGGATTGCGGAAAATAAAAAGGAAATCAAAGACTGCACAAATAAAACTGGAGCAACTACATAGAAACGGCGGGAGTATTTAACTTTCCAAATCAAACTGTACCAACAGCATTTTGTTCGACCTAATACACTTAAAATTTACAATTCTGCAACTAATAAAACGAAGAAATAAGCTTTGCACGTTCTAGGCCCTAACATGATTGTGCCTAAATGATGCAAAATTTTCTTACAATTAACCAAAGTTACAAATCATGCTCTCTGATTAAACAAATCTTCCGGAAGATTTATTGGGGGTGATGTAGGGTTGGTCTTTTCTCAACAAGTTCATAATGGATAACAAAATTTTCCTGCACAAAAGCAACGCATAAATATAAGAGGCATATAGTAAAAATAAAAACACAAAACATAGTTGATTAAGAAAGAACATACATACCTTAATAGATGTATCCCAAGTGTTAGGATCAAAAGCAACATAAGATCCTCTTTCATACGCATTGGTTTTAACAAGAGGCTCCATGTTAGGAACTCTCATAAACCACAGCCGAAGGTCTTTGTGATAAAACCAACCTCTGTTATATCTGCCAAATACAGAGAAATTTTCACTTAGCAAAGTTGAAGCAATATTTCAAGCAAGCTTGAGATAAGCCACAATTCACCAACAATATCCTCCCTCTGTTCTCTATCGTTCTTATTGTCTGCACAAAATTTCTAAAGAAAGTGTACTAGTGGACCCTTGGCAGTTTTTTATATAGTGGAGACGAATGCAGCTATGAGAGTGTAAAATAATGAGTCCAACAAGAGGGGTGAGAGATGGTAGAAAAGGAAAGGTTGTGTCCAAACATTGAAATATTGAATAAAGCAAATAAGAACTAAATGGAACAACCTAAAACGGAAAGATTAAAAAAAACGTAATCAAGGTCAGGGTCATACGCTCATATGATTAAATACAGTAATTTAACTTCAACAGGAGCTTGAGTTAAAAAGTCAGTTCTAAATAAAAATTTAAACCCGTTCGGGGAAAAGGGCAAAAGACACAGATCGGTTCCAAAAGTAAACTGTCAATACTTTGTAGGCTCAAATCTTTGTCTTAAACTTGTAGCCTGAGATCATTTAGGTAAAATGAGCTTCCTGATAAAGATACCAACCGGCCAAATGAAAAAAACTAAAAAGTCAACAATCCCTGAGCCCTGGCACAGCTGAAGGATTGGCTCTTATGTCAACAACTCAACACACACAACCTGTGTCAAATTTGATTTCATTTTAAATGGTTTATTTTTTATTTTCATCTTGCACCCCTATAAGTAAAGATACTACCAATCCTAAAGTTCATATTTTTTGCCCATGCAGACAGCAGAGGAACCCAGATAGCAATACATCTGAATGTCATTGGGCTTTCTGCTAATTCTTTCAAGCAGCAAAGTGACATCCATATTGAAATTTCTGTATTCAAATCTCCGTATACCAGAGTACGCATGCATATAAAGGATGCTCCTTCGTGTCAACACTTGGCATTTCTCTTGTATGTCAAGTTTTGCTCTTTTGAGAAAATTGCACAGAAAAATTTTACCCAGGGATATCCAAAGTCACAAAGTGTACTGCAAGAGTACCTTACAAATATTCAAGCAGCGAAGGACCTGTTTTAACTAAACTAATACCTGGTTTAAAGACCCTAAAAAATGCAATTCCTAATCATAAACAGATTTTCATAATATTGATTTCACGTCAACTACATGAATTAATTAATTCAATCAAAGCCTTAACCCCATGAGTGGGATCGGCTACATAGATTTATGAAGAATATATTAATTATGTTCTTATATTTATGAAGAATATATTATTCAAAAAACTGTTTATATTCCCCCCAAAACAAAATGTCATACTTAGACCCAAATCTACAATTCATACAKAGAAAGTTATCTCAATTGTTCTTCATGTCGTCAAATTCATGCAGGAATACAGGCAGACTGGAAAAAGGGGTCAGAGACAAATAATTTGAAGAATAATTGCATTTAAATGGGAAAAAAGAAGAAGAGCATGGTAGCATACAGTTCATTGGCTGCATATATCTGGGCTTCATCCCTTGGCATGCTGCAAATGGGGAAAAATATATTAATCAATACCAGTGCACAAGTTTTAGGTGAATAATTGAAGGACCTCAGCAAAAAAATTCACCTGTAAAAGATGTAGAACAACGTTGGCAGCTGGAACTTTGCAAAATAAGCTTGCTGCAAATTCATGAACAATTAATAAGATCTTGACATAAGAAAACCAAAAATCTAGGAGGAGCATATAGTATCAAGCAACTCACACTTAAAGGAGGAGGTGGTTTTGCATAATAACAATCAGGTATTGTGAACTCAGGTTCACCCTTGGCTGGCTCATCTGACCAGGGGGAGGCAAAAGTTTTGTGAAGATTTTCCGATGAATTCAAATTCAATCCAAGAGTTGTTAAATCAATTCCAAGGGCAAGAGATGTAAGATCAGGATCGCTCATTCTTATGACACTTAACAAGCCAAGAAGTCCATATGGATCGGGAGCTGCTTGTGGAGATTGAATGGGTTTTATACCCTGATCTCTAAAAGTCTGACTGAGAGCTGGCAACTGTTGGAGGCGAAATTGTTGTTGATTCTGCTGTTGTTGATACTGCTGTAAAAACTGCTGCTCGTAAGAATTCATATTAGAAACACCGCCAGGAGAATTCATGGACCTTAAGCCAATGCCAGGGGGCATGTTGTTCTGTATCATAACAAGATTTGCCGAGATTCAGACACAAGGTTTTAGAAGATATTAAAAAGGGCAGCCCCAGTTTCTTAATTAACACTTGCATTCCAAACACTTCACCTCTCTTCTTTCTTTTATTCCTAGATCTCAAAGTTTCATACTCAAGAAGGGAAACAAATTAAGCAAAAATTAGTCAAGCCTTTTACATGCTTAATACTTTTGTATGCAAAAAAAATCATAAATAGTATATCTAGGGTTAACATATATAAACTCGCAACAAATATCTTTATTTTATAAAATATAATAAGTGGTCTTGCTTCTTGTCAATCTTGTGGCTCTAAATCCAAGTTTCCAGCAATGTCAACTAAGGGAGAAAGAGGTTAATTGGAAATGGTAATGCATCTTTGTCATCCACCCTTGACAAGTTGACAACAAAGAGCGTGGGGCAATTATTCACAGTGGAAAATCATTGACCTACAAGTGTGGGAGTGGACAAGCAAAGAGAGCAACATTAAGAATTAAGATCCTTCCATTAATCTCATCAGCAGAAACAAAAATATTCCAGATATCATAACCCAATTTCAAGTGAGAATATTCAATGGAACATAAAGACTCATAATTAACTCATAAATTAAACAGTTATATACAAATGGGCAATTGAAAATGCTTAAACTTCTTGCAAATAATTGACAGAAAAAAAAATACTGACAGAAAGCGTATGTTGTTGTTGCTGCTGCTGTGGCGGACGATGTGATGAGTACATTCCTCCCAAGTTGAATCCAGGTGATCTTCCCATCTAGAAAAATCTTTTTACATGAGACCACGCAGACAACTCTAAAGAGATAAGATGAGTAGAAAATTGAGACAGCACATTGAAGTGCAATAAACTATTTTAAAGTTCACACAATACTCACAGAAAAGTGTTGAGATTGCATCTGAACACCACTATCATGAATCTGGTCTTTTTGCTGAAAGTCCATACCAAAATCGGCATTTCCACCTGTGCAATAATCACACTTAATCTTTTTGGAAAAAAACAAAATTAAAATAAACCTTCAACTACAATATTTCAATATTAGGCAATTTTACACGACTACAAGAACAATAATCAAATTTCTGAAATTTTTGAAAAACAAAATACCCTCAACTTCGAAATGGGGGAAACCAAGATAGGAAAGAATTTAGAAAATGTAATACACCATGTAACAAGTAAAATCAAATATCAATCATTGGAAACATACAAAAGAATCCTAAATGTTTGATATATATGATTCTGCGAAAGAGAAATATTAATTTATTTTGACAATTGTAATTTTGTAAAAACTAAACAGAAATAATAA
The DNA here is from genome assembly GCA_008642245.1 of Bassia scoparia. Classification (NCBI taxonomy): domain Eukaryota; kingdom Viridiplantae; phylum Streptophyta; class Magnoliopsida; order Caryophyllales; family Amaranthaceae; genus Bassia; species Bassia scoparia. The sequence continues at coordinate 206,639 of SNQN01000026.1, read as the reverse complement.
TTGTTCTCAGTTCTACCCAACCAAACAAATGTCATTAAACAGACGACTAAAGTTAAATTCCAGGTAGAATGGTAGTAGAGTAGGGTAAAACTTCAAAACTTGTCCCTGGGTATAAGATTTAACTTCTTCAAGGAATAGGATTTGGCATYAATGAGTACCACACTGCATTGTAAAATGTACTAGATAGGCTTTACAATTTGTTAATATTACAAGTAGCAACAATAACTGAAAACAACTTAATAAGTCTAACCCAAAAGAATAACAATTAAAATTTGAAAACATTAACAAAAAAAAATATGTACAAATTCCTCAACTTCACCCATTTAGCTAGTTTAAAAGGTCAAGTAGTAGATCTTATTGTGGGACTAGCAAGTGGGGCTATTCACATTCTCAATTTTAATCTATTCACACCCTCTCTCCAATCTTTCTATATTATTCAACCCCTCGCCCATTACTTAACTATTAACCTTGGTAAAGCCAGAAATAGTAAATGGTAGGATAATTAAGAATTGGAGGGAGTATAAACTATAAGTGTAGAATGAAGGAACTTTTAAGTGAAAAGAAACATTAAAGTAGTCCTTAAATTTAAACTAAGAGCATTGTCATCAATGAGACAATGAGGAAAAAAATCTTCATGAGGAAAATCTTGGGCAAAAAACACCCAAAATTGCATCCCATTAGTGGGGAAATCCTAAAATGCTCATGAGCACTTTTATTTTAGCCCAAACTTTGGGCAAAACATTTGGTGAAACTTAATTATGAATATTAAAAAAATTGTTGTGTGAAAATATAAAAAGATGATGTGTAGTATGATGGAGTATAGGAAATAGTAAGAGAAAGAGTGTTGAGGAGTTCTTTTTGTTTGACCATTGATGGGATGAAAAAGTTGCCCATGAGGAAAAATCGGGTGGGAAGAGAGGGAAAGTAGTAGAGAGAGTGGTGAGGAGTTTTTTTTTCCTCATTGATGACAATGCTATAAGTGCCTAATTGCTCGCACCTCAGTTTCTCTGCGTAATTATGTTTACTGGTTGAGTAAAACAAAAATGAAAGGAAATACTGTAAAATAATTTAATCCTCAAAGACACAGCTGCACAGGGCCACAGGCTACAATAAACCAGCCTGCAACTCATTGTTCCTATTACACCATGACCGTCCCCTATTATTCCCAAAGTTCTGYACAAGAGACGTCCCCAAGGACTCACCAACRCATGCAGTAATTCTGCTAAATCTCCATCCCCCGGCCATCCCCACCACGCAAGGGACTACCACTCCCAATCCCCAAGCTCATATTTTAGAAATGGAAAGTTTAATTATGAAGAGGTAATTTTTAGAGTAAAATGTTATGAAAATATATATATATATATATATTTTAGAAATAAAGTAATATGAAGCCCGATTTAGTTTTTACATCGTAAATCAAAATTATTGGAACACAGGAAATAATTCAAGAATCCTAACTGCAGAAACAGAATACTAAATCCCATTATAATTAATATTAAATAACTAAATAACTAAATACCACCAAAACAAAACAAAAATAAGTCTCAAATCAGGGACACTTAGAGAATAAGGAGAAAGACCAACCTTTGAAGCCCGGTAAGGCAGGAAAATCCTCATTTTGGATGCTGAATTCCTGGTTTTGCTGAACAATGGGACTAACACCAAGGCCTTGCTTTCTCAGTGAACCTGACATGATTGATCATATATCTCAAGCCWCAAGCATAAGTGCCAAAGGAATTTCTACATGAAGGAAAAAAATTACCTATTTGTCCTTGCGGACCTCCAGCAGAGTTAGGACGACTGCCTAACTGAGGAAAGTCATTTAAAGTAAAGGGGGAGCTATCATTAGAATTTTCATCGCTTAACATTCCCAAGGAGCTTAAATTATTCACAGCTTGAACATGATTCTGTGAGAGTGGGCCTCCAGCAGATGGATATGAGTTTCCAAACATGGTAAGCACCTGCGGAGAAGCTGAAACAAATGCACTTAAATAAGGTTCATGAGCTTGTGATACTTAGAAATTGAGTTAAAAATATAATCAAGGGAATTTCAAAATTGGCACAGACATTAAAGCTGTAAAGGAACTGCTTACTCATAGAAGAAAATCTTACACATACAAAAACAGAAGTATTAAGGTTAGGCAGCTATGTGGAAAAACATCTCAAGTGTATTGTGCAACATGAGAAAGCCAATTTAAGTCAAGGGATAATTCTTAGGACTAACAAGAGTCCTCCCGATTAAGACAAACAAAATTCCTGACTTATTGCTCCAACTTCTCATGAAGTGCCAGCTATAGATAGTATTCTGAAAAAGAACCTAAGCCGCTGCATTAATGGGTCTTGACATCAAATCAAAGATTATTATCCAAAGTTTGTAAGAGACAGCTATGCTAGCAATTTGTCTCCTCCACAAACCTATAATARGTTGTTCATGATCTAACAAACATCCCCATTATCATTATAATCCATTACTTAATTCCAACAGTCCTAGAATGTGGTGTGAAAGTGTGAACCCATCAAAAAATTTCTTAATCTAAGATTCTACACTCAAAATGTTTATTAGTTTTAAGGTTATAATGGATTGCAAGTGACGATCTGTATCCAACATGGTATGGACCTCAGAATTTCTTTCCAATAACCCCCAGTAAGCACAATATAAGCTACCCACGACAGCAAATCCCTTCACAGGCACAATACTTACTAGTCACTTGCTCACTTCCATCCTGAAAACATTGATAAACAACTTTTCTAAAGATATCAACCCCTCTCATCTCTCTTCTGTACATGATAGCAAGAAAGCGTAAAATTCATTACTTGAAACTCTGACTTCTCCAGAAACTGTTAATTCTACACTTAATCGTTTACTTTTTATGTCAGTTAATTTTTATATAATCTAGATAAGAGGTGCAGGGCATCCTAATTCATATCGAATTCATTCATTGTCAATTCTTCCTCACCATGGTGTATTTAAAATTTGTGATTAGAAACTTGGATCTGAGGGTCTTGAGAATTAACATAGAAAAAAATGCACAGAACGTACATATCTTAGCCCACTTACAGTGGCAAAAATTAAATGAAGATTAAAAGGTTGTATGCAATACCTTGTTGAAGTACACCACTACTTAATCTATTTGGTCCTTGCACGCCTAAACTTCCAGATCCACTGTTAGTAGACATATTCAATCGAGAAGTAAGACCAGGCACGGATAGTCCACCTGAACCAATACTCCTCCCAATGTTGCCACTTCCGACCATACTTCCCACTGAACCTGTAACTCGAGGACCTGCATTTCCCAAAACAGGGGAGACCCCTAGCCCTGGAACAGCACTACGATTACCAATAGCAGCAGAGGTGGGGAGAATCCCAGGAATAGAACCACCAACACCATTTGTGTTACTACTATATCCAGGGCTTCCTACAACATTCATACCTCCTCTATTTGTAACTCCAGAATATCCACCATGTGAACTCCCATGAGACATCTACAAGCAAAAGGTGAGATAATGAAAAGCAGAAAGTGAAAGTTTGAAAGTAAGGTACAAGTCATCTGGTCAATAAAGCATGACAAATTTGCAATGACTCACGATCATAATCTTAACAGCAAAAACAAACCTGAGACAAAGCAACAGGCATATTATTTGAGCCAAATCTACCCCCTGGAACATTCCCTGAAGGTTGCTGAACGCCACCAGAGGCAACGCTATTCATGGATGTATTTCTGGATGTAAGTGTACCCGACATATTGGGAACATTGAAACCACCATGCATATTGACAGAGCTTTGAGTAGTTCCTGTATAAGGAAGCATCAGAACTGACCAAGTTGTTAATTATAATCAGGAAAAGTAAAAAAAAAAAAACAAAACAAAACAAAAAGGATGAACATTTTACTTACCAGTGTGTCTACAAAAGGATCTAAACAGGATTGAAGAGGAAAGATGCTGAAACTGATGGCTCTACACAGCTCAAGATCTTGTTGTAAAATAGTTCTTGTATACTGCAGTCAGAAAATAGATAATCGTAAACAAAAGGTTTGGCAAAATTCTACATGCAACACATCAAATATTTGACTAAAAATTATGAACCAATTCCCAATCAATGGCAAAACAGCTGAAGGCATAACCAAACAAATTGAAATTCAGCCTATTTAAAAATTACTTATGCCTAAAAAATTATCAGGTGTAAAGTTCAAAATATATAAACCGGACATGAGTTAACCAAGGATTACAAAAGAACTTAAAGCAATAGGAGAAAGGTGTAGTGTGATGTTGTCCAAAGTCCAAACTCTTAATCAGTGTTACATGTATGACACTCCACCAATTGCGCAATATTACTTATTTATCTCTCCAAGCAGCAACCATGAAAACAAATTGAAAGATATTTTCAATAACTTCCATTGATACTTGAAAGCTATGTTACTCGGACCTTTTCATTTACCTCACGTGTCCGTGTCGACARGAGTCGTGTCGGACACCAACACTTGACACTTCTTTATTTAACTAAAAACACTACTTTTTTCAAGAAAATTGGYGAGTCCGACGCTTGACACCAGCACCGACACTTGACACTTCATCCGAGTCCAAGTAAATAGCTTGAAAGCACTCAAGAACCACCGAGAAAAAAAAAACTTCAAAATGTACTAAAAATAGTTGTGTATGAAGAAGTGCCTAACAACACATATAACACATTATGTTTTCCACCATTGATCGGGACCGGGGAGATAAGGTATGATCTTACTTAAAATTGGTCAAAAACATTTGGCAAGAAGCTCTAAATGATCCACATAGAAACATTAATAACCGATGCAGAGAAAATATGTGTATATACTGCGAACGTTTCTGAAATTATTGTTTTGCATAAACTATTCTCAAGCTTACTAAACCCAAACCTTCACTCAATTTGAGATTTTGAGCTCACAATCAATAAACTCAAACTCGTCTTGATTAACCAGGACACCAGGCTAAGATCCAATTTATTTTCTTCTTTGTTTCCCATGTTTTATATCAAGCTTCAACAACCCCTCAAATGATGCTTAGCTTCAAAACTAACAGCAAGTAATTAACAGAATACCAACCTATGAATTGTAAAGAAAGGCAATAAATAGAAAATGTGTCCAATTCCACATGTCCATTAAACAATCACTAAAAACCTCCAATCTTCACCTCGCAATTCCAATAATTTCTAAGTACAAAATTGAACCCCCAAAACCCTAATTTACAAATCGAATGGCAACATCATAACAAKAATAACAGAAAACCCTAATTCGCAAAAGTCTGATAAATTCGCTCACATTTAACACAGCAAAGAAGTTGTAAAATCGTCGAATAACCAGAATTTCGCAAAACAATCGACTGAAATATGGATCATGAACTCGAATTTGAACAAAACAATCAATGAATCGAAAATTAAATAAGTCGTGCAAAAACAAAGAAGAGATTATCAGCGATTACGAAAGTGCAGAAAACTAACCTTGAGAATTAGCAGAGAGATGGATCGAAGGAAAACGATGACAGTGAAGAGGTTTAGTGTGAGTTTATTTTGTATGAACTGATTTTTGCAATTTCAAGAATTTTGACTTTTTTTTCAGCACTTCTAAACTTTGCATATGACAAAGGGAGAATTTCTTACTACTTGTACACTATTTTGCCCATTAAACCAAAAAAGAGAGAAAAAGTTAGGTTATGTGTATACTCGTATAGGTAACGTATTTCGTATAAAGTATGGAGTATAAAGTCGCATGGTTCGTATTTATGATATCAATATGGAATGGATAATACATATTTTTATTTTTATTTTCATTTTTTTTAACTCATCCTTGCGGATGATAAGAGGAAGGCCCGATGAAGAGGAGACAAAAGAGACCAAATCCATTGGTGGTGATGACCCCAATTTGCCAAAAAAAATCTGTCGCCTTGTTAGCCTCCCTAAAGCAGTGCATCAGTGACACCGTATTAAAAGAGTTAAGATCCAAACCAACATCACATATAAGATTGTTAATACTCCAAGGAATTTGCCAAATTCTTCGTAAAGAATTAATTACAACAAGATTGTCTCCTTTAATGACACCAATGGGTAATATGTATGAAATGATATAAGTAGGGGGAATTCTATTCATCGCCCTAAATTTCTTACCGTCGTTTTTATTTCAAATGAGATAGTTTTAAATTCATGTTTTTTTAACGACTCTCTCTCTCGCTTCTTAACCACCCCCACAACCCAGTAACCATCTCTTACCACATAGGCCATCACTCATCCCCACTATCCAACTCAATCTAACCATCACCCTAATTTTTTTTTAATGTGGGTTCGCTTATACACAACTACAAAACTATATACACATTAGTTTGGCATGAAGGCACGCAACCAATGTCATCTTTAGCTAACCCCGCAACTATGAATTAAGATTAAAAGGAAATATATGTTACAACATGATGATAGAGTATATATTGTATTCCTGAACCTCACATCATTAAATTCACTTAGAAGGAAGARGGATGTGAGCTTCGAACTCACGACCTCTGTGTCATGCTAGCTCTGATACCATATTAACCGAACCATCTCAACCAACTGATGGTTGAGTCACATGAATCTATAATTACTCTATCACATGAAATAAAGTGCAAAGGTAACTTCTTTCTAAACATAGTTAAAATAAAAATGATGAAATTCAATTCAATATATTCCTCCACTATAAAAGTGGGAGTTTCCATATTGCTCAAAGTATATTGTCCTTTTTTGCCCTTCATTTCCCCTATTTTACTCTCAACACATTTCCTTTCATGATTTTGCTTTTTTTTTTATCTCCACTTCTCTCCACGTTTGCTTTATTACATACCTAACACCTCATCATCCACTTGCATTCTTCCTTTTCTCCATCTATCTACCTGCTTCCTTTCCTTCTTCTCCATCAAATTTTCGTTTTCTATTAATCATCTTTGCTTAATTCTTTATATATATATTATATATATATATAATATATATATATATATATATATATATATATATATATCGTACTGTTGCGACCCATGGAATCCCTAGACGGTTAATTGTTTCAAATGATTTTCTTCTTTTGGTTGCGGTGGTATTTGCGACCAAATCAGGTGCGGTTTTATACTATCTCTAGCATCAAATGATCTTTCTTCTCTTGTCAGATATAATAAGGTAGCGGTGAAAGGATTGCTTCCATTTGAATGGTCTTGAATTTTGCATTTGATGCATGCTAGACTGTTAGAGAGAGTATAAACTATGAAGTTAGAAGTTAGAGTGGTAAGTGGGGAGTAGTAAAATAGGCATCCTACACATACACTTTTAGTCCAGCATTATACTTGGTTTGATACCTGATTTCTTGCCTCATTATTTACACAATCTTATCTATATTATATATACAACATGATGATGTTGTTGCAATGATGACACCATATATCCTACGTGTCAACCTTATATCGCACAAATGATACATCAGCTAGGGTTGTTTGCGAACAGTTCGGGCCTCGCTCGGTCAAAGCTCTCGATTCATTGGAGTTCGCCTCAAGTTCGCCTCGACTTGAAAGTTGAACGACAAAGCTGAGCTAGATGAGACTCGGCTCGAAAGCTCGTGAACAGGTTCGTGAAATATTTTACTAACTTTTCCAAATTTGATTTTATGTTTTTAGGACAAGGGAAGCACAACCCAAGGTCATTTCGCTTCCCTTCGGATTAATAGTGGTTGATTTGTTGTTAGTTGGAACTTTGTTTAAATTTGTAGTTTGAGAGCTTTGCTTAAAATTTAATTGGAACTTTGTTTAATTTTAATCCTATGAATTTGGAATGTTGTTTAAATTTGTTGTTAGTTTTATGTCATTTGTTAGTTTTGAAGTTTGAAATTGTGTATTTGAGACTTAAAATTCTAAGAATGTTAGGTTTGCGATTGGTGAATGATGATTCGTATGGATGAAATGAGCTAAAGACAATTGTGGAAGGATTATTGTGTTTAAAAAACAGGTTTTTATTGCTATTGAGCAATTATAGTGTGTTTGTCTTAAAAAAATAAAGTTTTAATTGCGATTCTACCTATAAACGAGCCGAGCTCAAGCCATACAATATACTAACGAACATGAGCCGAGCTCAAGTCAGCTAGGCTCGTCGAGCTAACGAGTTGAGTCGAGTCTGACAAAAACATAAACGACCTGCTCCGCAATCAAGCCTTAGGGTTTTGGTCTCAGTTATGTGATAATCGGCCCTACCAGCAGCTTATTGATTATTTTAAAAATTAAATTTCAAATGCAAAAAATATATATTAAAAATAAATTAAATAAACTATTAATTTAATACATTACAAAATTAACTTAATCGAATTTCACGTAACAAGTTGGTTAAGATAATAATAAACTACTTGAACGTCTATCAGATGCTAAATGTTTGGATAGTAGTAAATTATTTTAAATTTAAAATTTTTAAATCAATCGTACAAAATTAAACAACTAAACTATCTAATTTAAGATTTTCGTTCCCTTTCTTGCCGGAAAAAAACAAAAAAAAACTGGATAAGCAATCCCAAATAAGCTCATCGAAAACTAAACAAGATAATGATTTTCACGGTGATCTACATACAGAAATTAAATAAACTGTTAATTAAAAGATAACAGATAAAAAAATTCCTGAAAATCAAAATTTGGATAACAAATATAATATTCGCGTTTTCTGTCTTTCTATCGACATTAATTATATAAACAACCTAAACATTGTCAGCTCTTTATTTCATGTACTCTTCAATTTGTGTGTTTTACCATTCTTTTAATAAGTACATTACAGCTATATGGAAGGAAGAAAAAAAAGTTTCATTCAACTTTTTTTATCCAAATTTAAATTAAAAAATTATAAATTAATTAAATTCTTAATAAACTTTTATTATTATCATTATAATAAATATTTAACAAATTTTCATCATAGAATAATTTTAAATAATTTAATAAACCGTGTATCGTACGGGAACTAAACTAGTATCTATACTAATTGATAAAAATTAAGTGGATTGATATAAAATAAGTTGCATAATCTTATTGATCATCACACGTATGTATTAATTTCAGGTTTCTTTTCTTTTGTTAAAAATTCATTAAAAACGTACATAATTAATTGAAAAAATTTATTTTTACTATTAAAAGTTTAAGTTTATAATCTTTTAAATTTAAATTAAATTTCTATTTTACTTTTTTGTCAAATATATAATATTGATTTATGTGCATTGATTAAGAAAGAATTTGATATGATTGGTGTTTTTTTTCTTTTGGAAACTTTTATTTGTAGCATAGTAATTATTTCTCTTTTAGAGGGTAGAGGGTAATTAATAGGGGACACCATTGCTTCCCCTTCCCTTATGTAATAGAGATTTTTTTAAAAAAATCAATTACATTATGAACGAAAATGAAAATACAATAATTTTTCTTTATCTCCAATTATTTTTACCTTGCACATTTCCTTTTTGGAGTCAAAGTAAGTAAATTTTGACCAATTTTTTTGACAAATTTATAATGTATAATATAGTCAAGTGAGATCTTGTTTGATTCCGTCTTAATGTATCTTTTATTATATCAAATTTTTATAATTTTCTAAACAAATGACAATTAAGTTATCAGTAGTCAAAATTGTGTTCTTGAGACGTGGCAGAATGGAATGGTGCAAGTAAAAAAATCGGAGGGAGTAATAGTTTACATAATATTTTTTATTTATATCGTGCATGCATCGTGTGAATGTGCATAAATAACTAGTTAATTAATATCATAAGTAACAAGAGGAGCAACATCACTTGAAAAAATCCATTGAAATTTCAAATTTCTTTACCATAAGAATATGGATAGTTTCGGTAAACATGGATTATATTTGCGATATTGCTAACGAACACCCAAAGTGTTAGATAAACTATAAATATATTTCCTAAAATGGCGTTAGATAAACTTGGAATGCATGTCAAATTCACACGTCAATCGGTGTAATTAATGTTTATATTCATTTAATATTTCCATTTGTGGTTATCTTATCCAACGCCTAGGGGCGCTTGTTAACTTTTGCTATAAAAAATTACTCCAGCCGTTCCAGATTGTTTTTACGTTTTTTTTTGTTCCTTTTTATTTTTTACATTTTATTTTTCGTACTTTACTTTTTTTTTTTACTTGTACCCCTAAAATAATTAATATTAGCTCTTACTTATTTACTCATTATTCTTGATTTTTCACCCAAACTTATTTCATCTCTCATTTTTAAATATAAAAAGATTTACTTTAATTTTATTGCACACATTTCAAACAAATTAAAAGATTAATAATACAACTTCCAATTAATATACTAACATAATTTATCCAAATACTAATTTCCCTTAATTAATGCGCAATTCTACAAACGTAAAAAACAAATCGGATTAGAGGGAGTATCATTATTCTAGGAACCCGATTACTTGCAATCAAATCAAATATTTAATAATAAGCCAAATAGATTCTTGTTCATGCATAAGACAATGTCTAAAAAAGTAAGCTACTCCGTAGTATAATTATGTCACTCTTCATGTTGACTTTGTGTTAAACACAATAATGTGTTTGTATAATGTTATCTATCCCATTGTCATGTATAAATAGGTATACCACATAAGGTTAATTGAAAGTTTATTTTTTTTTTTTTTATCGAGTACATCACGAATCTATATTTTTTGTCGGGTAAAAAACAATCTGATTTTATTTCTATAAAATTAAAACGAATACAAAATTTTAAAATCTACAACATACATCATACATGTAAAGACTAATTCATGGGAAAACATTCAACTGGGGTGATATGAATATATAATTATACCTGGCAAAAATAAATCCGACCCATTATCGGCCCCGAAAGGAAAAGTTGCATTGTGGCATGAACACAAAAACAGCAGAACCCGGAACATGTTTTGACCTACCTCGTAAACCCGTTATAGAATGTTAACCGACCTGTTATTGACGTGAGTCGCATGACCGACCGATTTGACTAGTATGATCACTTAAATATGTGTTTAATTATGTACAAATTACTATACAAATTAAATTTTAGTCGAATTATTAAGTTAATATTGCAAGTCCACTTATTGCACGACGGAGTGGTTTGATAAAAAATTGCCGGTGAAAATGGTCAAGTTATACTTTTTTAGCTTTTAAAACCTCAAATACTACTTGGCCTTTTGCGAAACATGAAAGATTTTTTTTTTTTAAAAAAAAATTGATCAACAGACTGACTCATTACCGGAAGCTTAAAGTCACGAACAAAGAAACCCGACTAATTACCGAAAATAACTAACTTGAAAAACGATTGAAACCTGATATTGATCGATCTGACCTTATCGATTGATTTGMCAGGTATATATGCAATGCTTTTAGACATCTGACCACTCTGCATTGTACAAGAGATAGATGTGACTCATGTGACAATTCACATCATACTCATACTAATCATGAAGCACTTTACTTATATTTTTTTTTTTGTTGAAATTTGAATATCGTAAACGCATAAAATACGCAAAAAGGATGAATGTTTTGTGAGACTAATCATAAGTTCTTGTATGCATTAGATGCACAATAAATTTACTGTGCACTAAATATATAGTGACCTCTTTAGTATATATAGTAACTCATTATTCACTTTACATTAATACAGTGATCAATAGTAGGGGTCACTATATCAATCAAAATGACTACTAATTTACTATATTGACCAACCGGGTCACAACAATCYGGTGCACAGTGAATTTATTATGCAYCCACTGYATTAAGACTTTGYCGAGGGTAATTTATACCTTTTCTAGTCGAAACTCAACATAAACAGGCGAAACTAACAATAATGAACAAGATAGTGTCAAATAAAATGGTTTCGAAGTTTGTTTCAAGTGGGTATAAAAGTGTGATTACCGATAAAGTAATGTGAATAACGTAGAAAGAGACGTAMCGTACGAGGTGCGACATGTGATTCATTCTATTTTGCAAAAACTTGCTCTACTGTGAGCTTGATGGTTTAAAAAAACATGCTTCAAATTATTTGCTATCATCCTTTACTTTCCAAGTGAAATTCCAAAATTCAAATCGCATGCAATTCRACACAATAATGTTTTAAGATGGTAAGGAACATATAACATAAAAACCCTTTGGAAAATTTTAATTAGTGYATCAGCACATTCCAAAATACATGTGCATATAGTTATGTTACCCCCGAGGGATATCAAGGACAATAATTATACGTTAAAAAATAAGGTATATCCAATACACGTGCATATAATTATTAATAGATAATATATTATATTCTTGGGCATCAAYCATAAGCTTAAACTTTTGGTTGAGACGGTTCAGTTAACACGGTATCAGAGCTAATGTGACACAGAGGTCACAAGTTTGAATCTATCATCCCTTCCCTTCTAAATGAAATTAATTCGTCGAGTATAGGGGATATGTGTTGTGTTCACATTTCAAGCCCCAATTGGCCTTTCATGTGAGAGAGAGTGATCTCAAGGACCATAAACACAAACTTTTGGTTGAGATGATCTGGTTAATCGTTATGTTACTCCAAAGGGAACTCAAGGACAATAATTATACGTTAAAAAAGAAGTTATATCCAATACACGTGTATATAGTTATGTTACTTCCAAGGAATCTCAAGGACAATAATTATACGCTAAAAAAGACAACCAATACACGTGCTTGTGCATATAGTTATGCATATTGGATACACATTGACGAAGTAAATCTAACTATTTATGTGTTTAAAAAGAAAGTATATCCAATCATCCATTGATCGATTTATGTTGCGTTGCTTTAATTTAGTCATATTGACACAAAAAGGATTTAATATTATACTTCACATATGTTTTTCTTTGATCAACACTAGTTTTACCAATCAAAATTTTCAAACATTAATTGCAGGGTGATACATACAATCCTGTTAACTTTAAATGGTCACACCACGTAATTTAACTTTAATCAGTTTTATACAATAAAAAAAGTGGTTTACCCGCAAACCGAGGTTCGAAACGGAATTCATAAACTGGGCATGTATGGGCAAATCATGGGAACAAAGACAATTGGAGAACAAAACAAACTCTAGCAACATGGAAGATTGATATGAGCCCATCATATAAATGAAGGGCAAACAAACCTACCACAAACAAAAGCCAGCAACATCAAATCTCAACCAATAGCATTGACCGGATTTACCCCCATCTTCCCACTACACGACAAATCTCAGAAAAGACGCCCACAAAAGGGCATTTCCGACATTTCCACCTCTTCACTAAACACCAAAATAACTCCCGCAAAATTGCCGTATTTATCCTCACAGTAACTAACCCCAACACACCAAAAAAATAAAATGAAAATTAAATTAAATTTCACGGTTTCTTTAAATATCCACTAGTTGTCTTTATTTGTGACACTTTTATATTTTCAGGGCGATGAGGTTGAGACTTCGAGAAAAAAAGGGGCTAAATTAAATAAATACTCGTTCTTCGTTGGAGGAGAGAGAAAAAACGAACTTCTTTTAGAGAGAGAAACACATTTTTTTTCCCTAGTGAGAGAAAGCTYGAGATCGTTTTAGCTATGGCGGTCGAGAGTCAAACTTACTGAGTTAACTCGTTATTAGTCGATTTCAKCCTGCGATTTTCCGATTAACCGGAGGAGTATTCGCCGGCGATTGTTGTTTTCGGCGAATTAGGGTTTTGAAGTTGTTGAATTTGGAGACAGAGAGRGGGAGTTGAGAAAATGACGATGAATGGAAACGGATACACTGGAGCTGAGGAAGAGTATATTAGACGACATCATCAGCATCAACCTGCTGATAATCAATGCAGTTCGCTCTTAATCAAGCACATTAAAGCTCCTGTTCATTTGGTAAATTCTTTCGTTCWAGTTTTGAAATCTTTTTGTTTCGTTTTCGTTTGTTATTATGGYWTGTTATTCGTCTGAACTTGATTGATGGATCTGGATAATTTGAGYAAGGATTTTATTCTTGATTYTAAGCGTTTGAATTTCTTTTTATCTTGTGATTGGTTGCTTGTTGTTTTGTTCTTCTTCTGWTTTTTTTTYCYWMCMWKGRAWT
>SNQN01000026.1:111566-192472 GCA_008642245.1 Bassia scoparia | reverse complement strand
TTTTTTTATTGTTCTGACTAATGAAGCATTTATTTTCTTGAATGATGTCTTGCCTAAAATCAATACTTATTGTTCTAGAACAAAAGAAATCRAGTCATCACTATGAGAGGAATGCGTGAATTGGTTTTATTGCGGATATCATTGCATGGATAAATGAGCTGTAAGGCTGTAATTGTTTCTTTTTGTAGAGCTAGAATTAATTTAGTTGTTTAGTTTTTAAATATTTTCCATAATTATGCTGCTATAATATTGTTTTCATTTTCTTGAATGATGAGTCAGGATAGATTGATGAATTATGATATCCCTTTTCATAGTGTGAGGATAGTTTGATAAGTTTTTTGTGGTGAAATTTGAGGARGTATTTAAGCTTTTGAAATAACTATAGCTAGTGGTTGGGAGATGGAATGATGGAGAACAGGTTGGTTGTGGAGATTAGTAACCTTTGAGGGTAGTCTACAGTTACTTAAGTTTGTGTTGACGGTTAATTATGCGGATGTCTTATTATGGTCGTTATTAATGTGGTGTTTGCATGTCAGGTATGGTCGTTAGTGCGGAGATTTGATCAACCACAAACGTACAAGCCCTTTGTCAGTCGATGTGTGGTGCAGGGAAATCTAGAGATTGGAAGCGTAAGAGAGGTCGATGTTAAATCAGGGCTTCCAGCTACGACTAGCACTGAGAGGTTAGAGGTTTTGGATGACAATGAGCATGTTCTCAGCATCCGAATTGTTGGTGGAGATCATAGGCTGAGGGTACGACACTTCTTTTCTTTGTCTAGTTGCTTATATATAGTTGTAATTGWTAAATTCCGTTGTTAGAAATAAAAGTTTTGGAAACCTCACGCACCAAATATAGTTGTACTTATACGAAGTATATAGTTGTGTTTGTTGAATTCTGTTTCCATATATGGTTGAATTCCATTGCGAATCTTTTATTTCTTCTACCAAGTAAATTTTGTTAATGGTAAAGATGAATGGACCTCTTATTAAGCTCTAGTGCAGGATTCTTRGTGCCCTGCAGGGGTGTTCTGGTTATATGGTCAACTGTTGAGATCCAACTTCATATTGTGTCCTATATGTGTCGTGAAAACCATCGTAGAAAATGATTGGGGATGCTGAATATGGATATTTATTTTTGTTATTGTAGGAGGTTGTTACACTTTCCCCTGCAAGGCCTCTGCATTTTATTGTAGTTTAATTTTGTTCACCTTTTAGGCCTCTGCGAGTCTGCACTTATTATAATTGTAGGTCACACTGATCAGGTGCAAGGTTTTTTTAATTAAGTTTAGAGGGTTGTTTGGTTGTTGGTCAACTTTAAACATTATATCATCCGTACCCACACTGTTATTTTATGTCACCGTTGACTGCAGTAGAACCTCAGTAAATGAAGCTACCGTCAKTACTATTTTAACTTGTTATGTTCATCTGCGAGGCTTTGTTGTATGTTTGTTATTTCCTGTCCAAGTTGTTATGCAAATAGGAACAGTCAGTCCAATTTATTTCAGTCACCTTTCCTTCTGCATATAAATAAGCCTGTAGGGGCTATTGTCATTTGCCTTTGGTGGTCTTGCTGAAAATATACAAGGTTGAATATATGCTTGACTCCGGTCTCTGTCTTTGTGAAAAAAAGGTGAAGAGCTCTATTAGAGGCATTSGCTTTTAATTTTAGTATGGTCTTTGATAAATTGTTTGAAATGTTTGTGTTAATTTTGGTTTACGCAATTTTCTTTACAGACTAGCGGTTAAATTCTTGTCAACAGAATAAAAGGAAAGTGTTACGTCATTCCCCTTCTGCTGTGATCCTTTTCACTGATAGTTTCCATGTAAAAATGCTCTGTAATTTCTGTATTATATTTCACCAATCCTATGTTGTGGTTTTTTCGATTTCAGAACTACTCATCTGTGGTATCGCTCCACCCGGAGATCATTGAGGGAAGGCCTGGGACAATGGTGATTGAGTCATTCGTAGTTGATGTGCCAGAAGGAAACACAAAGGATGAAACCTGCTTTTTTGTTGAAGCCCTGATCAAGTGCAATCTCAAGTCGCTTGCTGATGTCTCAGAGCGTTTGGCTGTACAAGACAGGACTGAGCCAATTGATAGGATGTGATAGGAGCGTGACGTGATGGGAGAATATAAATTCTCTGCGTAAATGAAACTAACTTCCAGGGTGTGTTGTGATTGCGGAGGCCTTGGGGGTTGACTGGCACTTCCATCTTCTATAATACAGAGTGCTCTCTGTAGTTGCCGTTTTCAAAGCGGTGTTGCATTCTAAAACTGATGAAAACTTCCGCCTGTAGGCAGTCGAAGAACCACAAATCATATAAAACGTGTGTTAAAAAAAAACGTTCGTGGGAGCGCAAAGAATGGAAAACTGTGTCGTTCTGAAAGTGTTAATGGTCTGATTCTATTGCGTCCATGCTTTGTAGTTGTATATAAACAACTTCTGATTAAATTGGGTGTTTTTGTAGATTCACTGTCATGGTATTATAGCTTTTCTGTGGAGATATTATAGAGGTGGCCTGATAGATAGTCATGAATCACATTAGGGGGTATAGGGAGGCTTGTAAGTAGTGTTTCTCAGGGACGTAAATTTGTCATTTTTTTTTTTTTTTACTGTCATAAACTTAAATAGCCAAAATTTATTCCTTTGTTAGCATAGGTATTTCTCTCCCCACCCCGTTGATTGATGATTATGCAGAATGGCGAACCAGTAGCAGTGTCAACGGTGTTGGCTCGTACTACTATTGCTTACTTCTGCGCGTTGGCCTACCCAGGGCAACGGCCGTTTTGGCATATTGTGTGGAGTTTGGTTGCGAGTCTCAGCTTTACTAATCAACCAATTAATTCCGTATCTCCCCTTTACTAAAAGAAAAGAAAGAGAGAATGAAAAAAGAAGTATCTTCTGGGGTTTGCTAGAAGGTTCTAGATGGGGGGAAGTAATAAATATTAATGGCACTTTCTGAGGTGGGCAAAGGATGCTTGTAGCTCCTTTGTTTATTACAAATTTACAAGCATTAGAATTAGAATTATATGGGCCCATGAATTTTCTACTGGTCTTTTCTGTGAAGCTGAATTTAGTACTGAATTTTTTTTTCCAATTTTTGGAGTACAAATTGATTCTTGTAAATATTGCAGAGGCATCCACTTTTAAGATTTGTATATTGCTAACGGACGTCCCAGAGCGTTAGTTAAGGTATAAATATATTTCCTAAAATGGTAAATATCTTAAAATGTAAATTACGCGTTAATCGATGTAATTAATGTTTAGATCTATTTAACATTTTTATTTTAAGTTACCTTATCCAACGTCCCTGGGGCGTTATTTAGATTTTGCCTTAAGATTTTAGTATTTATTTTTTTGGTTTTTTTTGAAAAAAAGAGTTGAGTACTTTTGTAAAAAAAAAAAAAAGAAAAGAAAAAGAAAGTCGGGTACTTTGTTGTTGGGAGTGGCTTGTGGGTTTGTGAGGCAGGAATTTGGGATACGCTTTCTTGCGTATTCAGCTACTGCTTGGAAGTTGGAATATCTCTATTCGTATTTTGGATCTTCAAAGTATACGCATCTTTTTTTTTTTGGGGGAAAGTGCTTTTGATATTATCCCCATATTCTACTCAATTTGCAAAATCTATTTTTTTTCGAGGATGAGAATCAATTCAGGTGTTTTGAAATCGGGAGGAAAGCTTAAACCAGCCGAGCTATCTCAAATATTAATAGCTATATGCAAATTGTTTTATTTTAAATACGAAGTATTTATTTATGTCAAATGCTCTTATTTTTATATCAATTTGGTTTTTTTTACTCATGTTTTTTAAAATGTCAATTGATTTTGTTACTTTTCGACAAAATTGGCAGCGACAACATTAACTCGAGTCAAGGTGTATGAAATAGTGCACATGATTGCACTAACTTGGCTACTGGGTGCAAGGAAGAATACATGAGGTTTGTAATGCAATAATTTGGCCAAAATAAAAATATTTCTTACTTTATTTAATGACTTTTGAATACAAAACTTTAGAAATAATTTTATTTTGATCAAATTCCAATAGAATATTTCGTCACAAACGTCACGTATGTTACTCCTTGCACCTAGTAGTCAAATTGGTGCTGTTAAGTGCACCCGATCAAGCTAATGTTATTTGATGCACTTTAGCCCAAATTGATGCTATTATAGCCCAAGTAACGAGTAATGACAACCTTACCCCTACAATTTATAAATTGTTGTGATGAGCTTAGGGCAAGTTTATCCCAAGACTTCTCTTAAGACTCTGTCACATCAGCTTTTCATTAATTTTTTACTTTCAAGACTCGTATCAAAACTCTCTACATTTTCATACTTTATCCCAAGACTCTCATCTTATATAAAAAATAAAAAAATAAAAAATGATCCAATAAAAATTGTACACATGTCCTACATGAGTCTTGAGTTGAGTTTTGAAAATCAAAACTCACCTTGAGACTCTAGTAGATCTTAAACAAGATTATTACACAAGACTCACTAAAATCTCAACTCAAGACTCCTAATAATCTTGCCCTTATCAACAAGGGTGGTTGCCTCCTTTTGAAGTCAGACACAATTGTTGAGGGTGAAAAAACATACATCAATTGTCATAAAACACCACCCCACATACAATATAGGCGAAAAATTAAGGCATACCCATGGAAGACATATGGACAATAAGGAAGTAATATACTTCACTCGTTCTTTTTTACGTGCATCATCTAAGATTTTAAGGTTTTCAATACAAAACTTACAAGTATAATATCTTTCATTTTAGATAAGGAAAAATTACACAACTACAAACTAAATACGATGTATCTTTCATACCCATCGAGATATTTATTTTATTTTATTTTTTTTGGGACGAAACCTCATGACAGTTGCAAAAATGGCGTTTGAAAAGTATATCCAACTGCAGTGAAAGGAAGTCACAGATCCATGGAAAAATTATCGTCCCACCTATAACTACAGACCCATACGATGCTTATAAACAATTCCAGCTAATTAATCTATTAATAATAAGAAAAAAAAGTTACACAGATTTTCATCTAGACACTAAAAAAACCTAATTAATGAACACAGATTATTCCGTAGTGCTCTGCAAACATGGCGGTCATGAAGAAGAAGAACCCATTCGATATGAGAGCAATATAGACGACCGTCAGCAGAGAAATGAATCCAGCTGCTTCTTTTTTTTGTATCAATGGCTGTATGTTAGTGGCTTAGTGCACAATATACAATGACAGGCAGGTTGGCCTGATCCGACCATTCCTCCACGAGAAATAGCAATGCAGCTCCACTTCATAATTCTTCAAAATACCAAACAATAGGTGAAACCAATTTTTCAGGCCAATACAAGATCCCCTTCTTGCTGTTCTTGCTGCTCGATGAGCTGACTTTGTTCTTGATATGGAAGCAGGATACGCTTTATATCTTCGGCCGTAAGCGTCTCATACTCCAACAATGCATTGGCTAAAATGTGCAATGCCTTTTCATGCTGAGAAATTTTGAGCACAACCAAGGTAAGAAGAAATCCTAATTAATCACATAAAATAAAGCTGTTTTAGGAATATAAATTTCTGAAGAATTGATAAACTAACCTTCTTTAGTAAGGCCTTCACCCGGTCATATGCGTCTCTAAGGAGCTTGACAACCTAATGGACAACACAGGAAAAGTGGGGTCATAAAGCTAAGCACTTGACAACATAAGAGTTCTGAACGGTCTTAAACTGACCTCATCATCAACACGGGACTGCATTTCTGAGCCTGGGGTCTCTTTGACATGAATAGGTCCAACGATATCACTCATCCCACACTTCGTCACCTTGATATTCAAACAACGGGGCAACACCCAACATATGTTACAAATATTGATTTAAAACTATTATACACTAATGCATAAGTAGTAATGCAAATTCTTCTTCATTTCCCTAATGGCAAGAAAAGCACTAATCCATACCATATACCGCGCCAGGTCTGTAGCTGTGGTAAGGTCACTACTTGCAC
The DNA here is from genome assembly GCA_008642245.1 of Bassia scoparia. Lineage (NCBI taxonomy): Eukaryota > Viridiplantae > Streptophyta > Magnoliopsida > Caryophyllales > Amaranthaceae > Bassia > Bassia scoparia. The sequence continues at coordinate 186,469 of SNQN01000026.1, read as the reverse complement.
CAGTCGTGACATAATCTAGACCAAATATAAGCTCCTCTGCAACTCTACCTCCCATACAAACATCAAGACGAGCCATTAATTGCTTCTTGCTAACTTTGAACTCATCATTTGAAGGCAGCTGGGTAACCATCCCTAAAGCTGATCCACGTGGTATAATTGTTGCTTTATGGATCTGATGAGCACCCTCAGTGTTCAAAGCAACAATTGCATGGCCACTCTCATGGTACGCTGTATACTGCATACAGGAACATGTACAAATTAAATTGATTATCCATTGAATTCCACTGATCCTCACTCATTCAAAATTGTTAACTAGAAAATTATTATGTTCCTTCAAAGCAATTCAAGCAGAGATGTTAAAGCAAACTGAGAATAAGCAGTCTCCGAACAACAAAAGTTGCCTTTTTTATGGTCTACTTAAAAAAAAAAAAAAACACAACAAAAGTTCATCTTGCTCCGGTCATCTCATGTTGTACATTTCATATTTTCTCAATTGATAAATGCAAAACACGTAAATGAGTGCCAAAAAAAAAAAAATGTGAGAGGGAATACCTTATTCCAATTGCTCCTAGGTTTACCTAAGAATACAGTATGTGCCTAAGAAGTTGTCTACTATATGTCATATGTGTCCTCTGTTTCTTGAAGCTTGCAGCTAAAGGATTTGCACCAGTGCACCACTATCAAGGAAGAGGAGATAGATAGAGAGAACTAAAAAAATAGGACCTAACGCAATGAAAAAAGAGATCAAGAGGACTCCTTACTAAACAAAATAATTCTTTTTTTCCCCTTTACTTGCTACGCTCTCTATTTAGGGAAGTTTCAAACTTTCAATTACTTGATACACTTCTTATTTTGGGTAATAAACTCTCTCTATCTAATCCCTCTCTCTCTCTCTCTCTCTCTCTCTCTCTCTCCTGTCTACTCTCATATGGTTCCCCTTTTTTCTTTCTCTTCAAAAATTGCCTAGGAAGGCTAGGAGTCGGCAAAATGAAAAGTTTAGCAAGTAAAAAAAAAAAACAAAGTAAAACATGCAAGTATTTTGGAACTTTAACGAAATTTGTCCATAAAATTCTCACAAACTATCCTCACCTTTTTGGAGTCCTCTGATAGGAACATAGTTTTTCGCTCAGTACCCATCAGGATTCTGTCTTTTGCGAACTCCAATTGAGCAGCGGTCACTTTATCAGCACCTTCTACTGCAGCCTTGATGGCAGCTATGTTGACCAAATTTGCCAGATCTAAAAAAGAGGTAAAAAGAAGGCAGTGCCAAAGAATCACATGAGACAAATTTGTATTCATTGGAAAATAGAGCATGTAATAAAGACTAATCTTGTAAGATGTTAATATACCTGCCCCATTGAATCCTGGGGTACCGCGAGCAATTGCTTTGATATCAACCTCATCAGCAACTGGTTTATTCTGTAAATACAGTTCTAGGATCTCTTGGCGACCACGTACATCTGGATTGGGAACAACAATCTACAAAAAAATTATGGCATGCAGTAAATTGCATTAATACTTAAAATGATTTTATAAATAAGTTGGAAACCTGGTCTGGTCAATTGGCAATAAACTCAATAGCAAAACAGGCAAAGAAAGCTGAGGGTTATCGACTTCCAAGAAAACTCAGAGAACTTTTTAGGTACTACGTCCCTCACAAGATAAATGAACATCTTGAAATGAGCAAAAATAAAATAAAATAAAATAAAATAAAATAAAATAAAGCGAGTTGGAATACATTAATTAATTGTAGAGTCTCCTAACCGGCTCATCTCATGATAAAATAAAGGGATAAAGAAATATAGTACTGGAGGAGGAGAAAACAGCTATCAGCTTGACTGTAATTTCCCAAGTGGCATAAACACTCCCAAAAGCTAAGTAGAATCTAGGAACAATTTTCTTCATTCTAATTTCCATCCAACTGGAATTCTCTTATTTAGAAAGTCAAACAACTACTTGCTTGCTTTCAAAGCTAATCCTAATAGTTCTTAGTGTAATTACTACACCAACCCTCTCTAATGAAGCTGATTCAGTACACTTACTCAAAAACAAGATGGGGATTTGGCCGGGGAGAGGGGGTTGAATCTCTATCAAGGACATTATGTAAGAGAGGTCATAATTTTCATTGGCATCAGTATCCAACTTAATTTAACAGCTGGCAGTAAATTAAAAATTATTGTTTCTAGGGTTGTCGAAACTTCCCTTTTAAAAATATGCAGAGTCGAATTCTCGTCAAATTTAGAAAATACACAATTCAGGTACTCTGAATCATCTAAGTAACTCTGTATATCCGTATATAGCGATTAGAAAAGATAAAAAGAGCATCCTAAGCTTTATACCTCCAGCCTTTAGAACACTCAATTCTTTTTTATTATTATACTAAGGATTACTAACCCTGGATCCAAGTCCAGGGGCTTTATTGAAGCATTGAGATGGATGATCAGTATTGTTTAAGTCTTTACTCTCCAACCAAAATGTTCTTGTTTTCTGTAAAGATGATGGCCCTTCCAACCAATTCCATCAAGACCTCCTCTACAATAAGAGTATGCACTTGGAAGTTAGCTTGGTTGGACACATTACCAGAAATTTCTAGGCAGAGAAGCTAGATCAACCCTAGAACGGACTCAAGGTTTATTCGAGAAATGAGATGTGCAAAGGGATGAGATGGGAGGAATCAACCAAAGCCAAATTCTGAACGTCAAATATCAAGGAACTAGAACTCTAGAAGTATCTTTTTTATGAGACATGCCTACTGTCTTTTGCTATTTGAAGTGCTAAGAACTTTTTACACTTCTTAGCTGAGCTTAAAGAATATTTTAGTACAACAAATCAGCAGAACTTACATGCCGATCAAATCTTCCAGGTCTGGTCAAAGCAGGATCTAGAATATCAGGCAAGTTTGTTGCAGCCATCAATATTATGCCCTGTCATCAATAATTGTATTAGGTTTTATTGCATATTACACATGTACAGTCGTACACACACGCATGCACACAGTCACACACACACAAATTGTGTAATGTACCTCATTCTGCTCAAAACCATCCATTTCAACAAGCAGTTGATGCAAGGTTTTTTTGGTATGTCCTTCCCACTGTTTCCTGGTTGATCCAATGGCATCAATTTCATCAATAAAAATGATGCATGGAGCCTGTAGAAACAATAAATAAATTAAGCAGTATACAAATAAAGTTTTATGCAAATGGGAAAGATCTCAGTGAGAATATCAATCAAATTTAATAAAATGCTTTAAAACACCACTGTGTCTATCTTGTATGACAACGACTACCTAATTTAGAAAGATGTCGCATTGAACAAGCTCAGTGTGCAAACTCATGAAAAAAGACTGTAAGAGTTCTAAAGCATGATTACTAAAAGGAAAATGATCAATAGATTGGAAAAGCTATCGATAAAGTCAGACTTAAAAGGGAAAACCTTTTTCTTAGCTGCTTGGAATAATGATCGTACTCGTCGAGCACCAACACCAACAAACCTGCAGCAAAAAAAAAAAAAACTCCATTATAAATCAATAATATGGGCAATTATTTTTGGGAAGCAGAGCTCCAGCAGTTCTGTTCAGAAAAGGGCAACACAACAAATAAAGCACACACAATCTGAGTCACTGACACTTCGGTAAAAAATACAATTACAAGCAACTTTCACATTGCTGCAAGTGATATACAACAGTGTAAATATTGTAATTAGGTAGCACAATGAGATCCTTGGGGAAAAATTTATTAGGCATTCAGCTTACAAAAATTAACTTTCAAGATGTGTCAATGTTATCAAGTGGTGACCCTAATTCACAGAAGATAAGTGAGCAAGTTCACCATACAAATGAAGAAATGCAATCAATTTTAAAGAACACACCAAGATAAGTTATATTAATAATTTAAGCTTCACACCAAGAAAAGTTTTCATTCAAATAACAGCATAAGCCACACAGGCATTACACTTAGCAAAAACTTTAGTGCACACAAAGAATGAACACTTACATCTCCTCAAACTCAGAACCTGCTCTGTAAAAAAATGGCACTCCAGCTTCCCCAGCAATAGCCTTAAATGTTCCAGACATAATCAAGTTGTCAGCTTCAGAATATAAACAAAAGTACTCCATAACATACAACAAGCCACACCCTCAAAAGAACAGGGCTATGTAAGAAGCAATTTTTTTACAGGCACAAGAAAAGCTCAAATCATATCAGAGGCCAAATACAAGACTTTTAGCTTCAAAAGCTCATTAATTGAGCTGCCACAAAGCTCACTCTTTTCAGTAAACCTAAAGACCCAGTACTCATGATAAAACATACTCCGTATTTCCCAACACATGTTTCCCAAGAGTTGCACCTCTATATTTTCATACGTTATACTTCCTCCATTTTTAAAAAAGTGCATTATTGAAGCAGTTTACACTTTTCATTGCACATTTTATATGTTAAATATCTTGAGTTATAAGGTAGATATAAAAAAAATCTACACGTTGAAACAAATCTAACAAGATCCCACATGACAATTTTTCCTTATGTACAAGTCACAATAATGATTCAAAAGACCGTGTGTGAATAGTGTCTACAAGTAAAAAACGAAGGAAATAACATTTAATAAGCACTCCAGGTCGAGGTATGGAGGTTCAATTGAAAAGATGCTATAAATTGAAGCCATCATGTGGGTGGAAAGTAAACTATAATATTCACAAATAACATTTAAAATTTGAAAATGAATTATTCACCTAAGTCTCCCTTGTATTATCATAGAGAATCCGACTATTTACTCCCTCCGTAACAAAATTATTGCAACAATTGTACTTTACACGCATGATGAGATAGAACTTTAAAGATGAATATCTCTAATTATGTATTTGTGAAAATTATAAACACTAGATCATAAAAAACTACAAGTTGAGACGAATCCAACGAGATCTCAATTGACTATATTTTTGCTTAAGTATAAGTCACAAATCACGGTCAAAGCAAAAAATGTGAATAGTGTCAAAAGTACAATTGTTGCGTTTATATTGTTATGTAGGAGTATTTTTTTTCTTCTTTTTTTCTCCCTTTCCTCCAATGTAAACTCACACTTCTTTTTCACGCTATACACATAAAGCAAACCGACTTATACTATTTTAAAAGTCTTCTCCCAAATAAGCCCGTCCATGGAAACCAACAAGTTCTAGCACAACCATCATTTATCGCATATACATAATCCAAGGAAGAAAATCGGAGACCTCTATTTATGAAGTTTTAGGAAACCTATAACCCACATTATTATTCTGATTTAGTGAGCACCATCTTGTAAGCATTCAATATTTTTGTAGTAATAGAATCCAAATTCATTCATCTCATGACATGTTCCCCTTAGTGACCCAAGATAAAAATATGTGCAGAACTTTTACAGATACCAATTTAGAAATTGAAGCTGACCGGTCATATAGTTATAGGGTTTGAGAGAAAGAACATTATACTCCCTCCATTATGTTTTACTTGAAACAATTGAACTAGGGAACATTCATAGGCAAGTTTTGTTAGTTATGCTATTAAATTTAATTGATCAACAATCATCACCCCAAAACACCCAGCCACACACGCCACTCCACCCTGCCATTCACCCCACCCACGCCACTCCATCCAACAACCAATTTAACCAGCCACCAAACACCACTGCCATGCCGAATCGCCAGACACCACCGCAACCCCAGATAACCAAACACCACTTGACACTACCGCAACCCCAGAATCGCAACCTCAAATCGCAGCACCAAGCCTCCACAATTCACAACCCCAATTCGCAGCACCCGAAACACCAGAAGAGAAACAGGTCGAAGAGAGAGAAAGAGTGAGATTGAGATCGAGATCGAAGAGTGGCAGTGAGAGTTTGAGTGAGATCGATGGCAGATGGCAGCGATCGTGAGCGCTGATGGTGGTGATGGTGAGAGATGCGATGCCGCAACTGTGGTGCTGCGATGGTGGAGCTGGTGGTCTGTGTGGGGTTACGGTGGGCGATGGTGGTGTGTGTGGTTACGATTGGCGATAGTGAGGGCAGGGTGGGGATGGTGGTGTATGTGGTTGTCGTCGGTGTTGGTGGTGCTAGGGTGGCTAGGGTTTTGGCAGGGTGGTGATTAGAGCATTAATTGATTTGTAATGATATTTATGTTAAATTATTAAAAAATTAAGTTTCATAAGTAATTGCATTTAAGTAACTTTTGTGATTTTTTTTTTTTATTAAAAATAGAAAGGATATGACATGTTTCAAGTATTATGTAACACCCATTTATAGTAATTGTTTCAAGTAAACCTAACGGCGGGAGTACAAAATAAGACATTAAGCTCCAAAACGACAATGCCATTACTATAAATTNATAGTAATTGTTTCAAGTAAACCTAACGGCGGGAGTACAAAATAAGACATTAAGCTCCAAAACGACAATGCCATTACTATAAATTCCCCTTTCAAGAAGCTCTAGAGATTGGTAGAAAAAAAATAAATAAAACAAACCTTGGCAAGCAGTGTTTTCCCTGTACCAGGAGCTCCAGTCAAAAGAATACCCTGCCACCAGAAACAAAGTCACAAACTTAGAAATTACAGAGTAAAACATATAATTAAACATCGAGGTTTTATAGTATTTAGAGTAATTAAACATATAGGTTTTATAATTAAACATCGAGGTTTTATAGTATTTATAGTATTTAAAGTCACAAACTTAGAAATTACAGAGTAAAAGAAAGCAAAGAAATCACCAATACTAATAAAAACAATAAGAATAAGACAGATAAGGACATGACAAAACATTACAATAACCACTCAAGACTAGCAAAGAATTTTCTGTGATAGAAATACACACAAAAACCTTTGCTTCATGAAATAATTAGAGGATATAGAAAGAAGGAAATTCTGACATGTTGTATACACAAAATCTCATTATGTAAAATTCATATGAAATATAATTAGAACAAACTTATTGATCGCATGCTGAAACGGACAACAATCATACAAGTATGCCAAGAAAGAAATTTGATTTATCAATTAGGTGAATAAACAAAGAAGTGCAACTTTTAATAAATTTATTCTAGAATAAGATAGGGAAAGCAAAAGTCTAGAAAATGTTATAAATTATCTCCCCTTCACTAATGTCAGCATTTGCATTGATAAATAAATATAATCCAAAGAAAGTTGAATGCAAAACCATAGTTCCAACATATCTACCATTAAGTCTCCTTAAGCAAGTGAGCAAAGATTACACTGTGGTACCAAAAAGATCAATGTTGCCACTAATTACCTGTCGCATCTAATTACCTACATATAAATATCAGGAAGAGAGTAGTGGGCTAGTGGCAGGGGAGGCCACAACACCACATAAAAAAAAGTGGAAGGAGTGACAAGCATATTTTTCCTTTTGTTTCAAGCAATAGAAAGAGAATTGCTTCAGAGATAGTTTAAAATAGGTAGCAATTACCAGAAAGGGCATCTAATGTGTAAAGAGCACAAAGCACAAATTAGGTAGTAGAACAAAGATAAATTGGGATGCGTTTCAACTCTACCACAACATCATACATTGTAACACAACATCATAAAAGAAACAATATATAATTGATCGCCATTAAGTGGCAAAGCAATCTATTGTAAGTATATTACACCCAAAACATGAGAAGAAATGCATTTATAGCAAACCTTTGGCAACTTTCCTCCTAGGCGGGTAAATTTTGCAGGATTTTTCAGGTATTCCACCACCTCTTCAAGCTCTTGCTTCGCATCATCACAGCCCTTAACATCCTTAAAAGTTTTGACATTCTGAGGAAAACCAATAAGTCAGCACTAAGAAACAAGCCAAACATGGATAATTATAAATTAATACAAAGAGAGTCAATTTCGAGAAATGCGCAAATATTAACCTGGAGACAAGGATACAACAATTCATAAAGTTATATCAATTTTCTTTTACTAAAATTTTATGCATCTTTCTAGATGGAAGTGCTAGCCCATCTAAGTGTGAGAGTGGGAACAAGAGAAGGAAATAGCTACAGCAGGATACTGAAGGTTTGAGTATAAATCTTACTAGGCACCCTAGCATTTCTTCCCGAGACATATGGTTCCCCAAATTATCAATCATTCTATCTTTTTCAATAGACCACTAATCTCTTTCTTTCCCCAAGAGGGGCTATTAGACACTTGTCATGCCATATAGTAAGGGTCACTTCTCACTAGCTAACAAAAGCTATTCAAAGTTACCATAATTTCAATTATAACCACACATTTCAATGCCAAACAAGATGAATCCTTTGATTGCTATATCAAATCTAGGGCATATCTGTAGTACGCAGTGCCTCATCTAGGTTATTTTGTGTTGACAAGTGTATGGCTCAGATAAAGCATCAATGAGATGAAGAGTGATGGCTGTGCATCCAATTCTCAAAGATCTTGCATCAAATATCAACATTCACAATTCATCAATTACCCATGGAAATTTCTCAAATAAAGACCATTTATGGTTTGCAATAGCTTAAAAACAGTCACAATGAAGTGCACTAACCCAGGTCAGAAATGGATATACCTTTTCTGGAAGAACTTCCTTATTTGACTCCTTTGTAGTGTATGAAGAACTTGACCCAACACCTGAGGCTCCTATGCCACCTAAACTATTTATATACTTCTGAAGTGCTGCAGCTCCCATTATCCTGAGAAAGACCCACATGAGACTAATTGAAGACAGCAGGAAAAAATGCCTGAACAGCTGATTTTGAAAGATGGAAACTTGTAAAACTATTTGAAGATCGAATTCAGCACATAAGTTTATTCACCATAGGTCATAAGAAACAAAATATATAACAGACTCACGAAAGAACTTGTACCAAACTAAACCAACAGCAACAGTGAACAGGAGAGTTGATACGAGGTCTAGCGCAATACGCGTTGATTTGTTGGACACCTTAGGTTCAACCTGACAAAAAACAATCAAAGAGTGATGATCTCCACATAATAGAAACATTATATTATAAAAAATAAAGAATTACCACCACAGGAATATTACAAGTTGTTTTTAATTATAATCACAATAAGAATACAGCCAACTAGAATATTTACAAGTATCAATTTGCCACAATAGCTATTCAAAGGCCCAAAACTATAAGCTCTAGAAAGTAATACACAGAGTGTCATTCTCTAATAGAAAACCTTACCATAACCACATGTAATGGCTGTTTCTCAGATATTCCAGGGCTAAGAGAAAGCTCCTCTGCATTTCCTGATGCACGTTCTTTCAACTCTTGCAACTAAAAGAAGAAAATCATAATTGATGACATTTAGGTGCTAGGTAAATTGAAAAGTTTAGCAATAAGCAACAGGCATAAGGTGAAAATTTAACACAGCAGCAGATAAAACTCAAAGCATAAGATAAGAGACCTCAAGTGACTTGATGAGGGTAGAACCATAGAAGAGGAGGTCCATCATGTTGAAGTTTTGAGTTTAGAAGCATGATATTAAATTTTGATAGGAGTTACTTAGATATAAGGATAACATACTAAATGCCAGAAAAGGAGTTCCATCACATGCAAAGCTTATTGTGATTCAGCAGGCTGAGACTAGATTTTCGTGTACTGATGAGAAATAAGAACACTTAGCGACACTTACTACTCAATGATGTGCATGATAAATTTTTATTAAACATTTAACCAATGAAAAAATTGCTGTTCCTTAAAGATTTCAAGATACAAAAATTAAAGCATGTACAACAGTACAAGTAAATGAAAGTACCAATGTAGGAAGACTGGATGGTTTCCCAGATTGCTCGTCAGGTAGGTACTCAGCAATTGCATTGGTGGCCACCAGAGCTCGAAGATATTCTATGATGCCTCTGCTATCCACTGCAAGATCTCTTTGTTCAAAGCGCTTGATGACAGATTCGGGGCTGGAAAGACATAAGCGATGCACATCATTTATTCTCTCTTTTATTTATTTTTCAGGGAGGGGGCAGGATGTCCTAGCAACTATTTGTAATAACATATACCAAAATCAGCTGAACAACATAATAGATTAAGTTCAACGCTAGAAAACTCCCGAATAATTAACTAATATGCTTTCAAAGGTGGAGATGAAATCTTGATTCACTAGACTTTAGATTTCAGCTATTATAGTCCATTAGTTAAGCAAGTGGTGTGGTCATTTTCTTGCAATTGCACATATAGCAAAGCTTTGCTGGAAGCACTTTGTGATGAGATGATATAGACTTAAAGTATTCACTTCACTGGGAACCCCTAGTAATTAACAAAGTGAAATAATTTAGCAAAAACACCCTTGAACTATCGGCTCTCTCTCCCCATTAGTCAACCTGGCAAAGGGTCTTTTGGGGATACCAATCAACAGCATTACTATATTAAGCAGATGATGGTTTCTAAGGCTCCGTTCGGGTATGAAACATTTTCAATGTAAAAAATAAATCATGGAAAACACAATTGCAAAATCAGTTCTCCATCATTTGGTTCCATGTTAGAAAAATTAGGAAAACAATGAAAATAAACGAGAAAATAAGGAGGTAGTGGAAGAAATGTACTAGAAATGAAAAAAATGGAAGGAACACAACTTTCCCTTAAATTTGAAGGGAAAGGGTTTCCATTATTGGGAGAGTTATTTTACTCATATGGCCTRTTTGGTTATTGGTAGTAAATGGCGATAAGGAGAATGAATTGTATGTAAATTTGTAAGGAAATTCTTCATTCCCATGGGAATGCAATTTCATCCCAAAAATTCCATTTTCCTTCTTAAATTTTCATTCTCACTCAATACCACTCCCTAAATGGTAATGAAAAACCTTCCCTTGTGGGGCAAAATTGTGTCCCCGTGGAGAAGTTTGGGCAAGATTATTCCCATAGAGAAAAACTTCAGAGCAAATTGACTCTCCATAGAGATTTCAAGAGTCCTTCCATATTTGAATTACACTATAAATCCATCCTCGTTCCTACTTTTTAGTCCCAAAAACCAAACGGGCCCATAGGGAAAATGGTTTTACATTTCTTTGCAAACCAAAGGATGTACAATTGAAAATACAGGCAAACAGTTCTTAAAGAAAATGATTTATACCCTGCCAAATGGAAACTAAGATGGTATTTGCGCACTCAGGTGTAGAGATATCTGACATTCCTTGTGAAAAGTTTCAATTTTTGCCATATGTCAATAAGCACATCGCCTACAAATCATCAAACACTCCAAATTATATAAAGGTGTCCAACTACTGCTTGTTTACATGAAGCCTCAAACTTTGAACTACTAATGACTAAGACGGATTAGGAATGGTTCAATTGGAGGCTACTCATAACTCACAATTCCAAAGATAATGCTAACCATACCAGTCATCAATTCATTGATCAAGTATCATATTATAAGATTGGGTTTCAATTGAACCTGCATTTTGAACCAAAGACTTCCAACAAATCATACCAAATTATCTCATTCACAACATATACCCCACATCTCAAGCAGTAATAACAAAGGCACATAATTTAGAAATCTTAATACTGTATCATTTAAAACAAGTTATTCAAACCTATGCTTGTTGAGCTCAGCAAGCAAAGAACTTTGCAAGGCGGCATCATTCGGATTGGCATCGGCCTCGGCGATCAACTTCTGAAGGCGCTTCTCCTGTTGCCACGGCCACCAACTCAACCACCCAGATAACCAAATATTCTCCAACTTTTTTTTAAAAGATGCCCAAATTCCAACCAAAAACACCATTATTGCCAATTTACCCTCTTCCGCCTTATTATCCGCCATTGACCCCTCCTTCTCCCCTTCACTTTCTCTCTCCTCCATTCCCAAAACACCCTCTTCACTACTTCCACTAATACTGGCAGAATCCTCTACAACTTGGGCAGAATTACCCTCAATTCCACCATCAAAAACATTGGAAAAATCAGAACTGTTTTGCTCAAGATTAGAATCTGGGGAATTGGGTATTTCATCGAAATCAGAATTAGAACTTTGGTGGGGTTGTTTAGGGTGCAATGCGCAGCAACTAATGGAGAATTTGCGAGAACGAGAGAAACAACGAGAATAAGAGTGAGTATGAAAGCGAGGAAAGCGAACACAAGGAACTGAAAGTGGGGGTTTTAACATGAGTGAAGCTTGCAATGTCGTCATAATCTCTTCTTCTTCTTTTCTGGGTTTAGCTTGCTAGGGTAGATAATTGGGGGAAAAAAGTGATCTTTATATTGATGTTGCTCTTTCTCCTCTCTCCTTGAAAAGGGTAACAATGGAGGAGAGAGAAAGAGGAAGAAGAAGAAGAGGAAGGAAGGAAGAAAAGTTTGAAGAGCAAAAACTAAAAACCTTATCTTTTGTGTTGAGGAATTGGATTGATTGAAATTGGCGCCTGGTGAGTGGTCGTTAGCGTATGTGCAATTCGTTTGAGTCAACACTCAAACACTTTCTTTTCTTGTGGGTGTTATTCTAAGCTTTAGCTGATAGCGATCAAAATCTGGTCGTTTGGATTGGCTTGGAACAACGATTGAGTCGATTTGGGTGACTCGTCGTCTATGCTTGTTTCTTTCGGGTTTAGGTCAAGAACTCAAGATCAATTCCGATGATTTTTATTTGTTAGAATAAATTGATGGTTTAGTATATACTAATAAATTTGTATATCGCTCTTTATTACATGAGTCTTCTACTCGTCCATTTCATATCTTTTTATAGTCTCGAGACTTGAAATGATATCAATTGAATGATACCACATGGCCTAAGGCAAGACCTTCATAATTTTTCTTTGTCAAAGTCTCAAATTGATTTTGTTTTTTCATGGTGGGTTAACACGTGTGTAAATAACTACCCATCTAATGTAAGTGAGTTTTTTTATGTTACATATATTGTCATATTGGCAAGTCTTCGTTATGTCTAGTGCTTCAAAATGTTTAGACTTCTATCGACCTATTGTCATGTGACTCTTTACATTTACAATATACATTGTTGTGAAGAAAAAAAATTTGACGTCTTAAGACAAGATTATGGCTGAACATGACCTACAATAATGTTAAAAGTGCATTTTCAAGCCTAAAAATAATAAATAAATAATTTAAGATAAGTTTCAATTCCTTTAAACTTTCACTTTGACAAATACAAATTTTCGTACTCCGTACAAGAAAACATCTAGCCAAATGGTAACATTTCATAAACTCATATATTTATTATGCTTCTAATTTTTTTTAATGCAATTATACTTCTACTTTTTTTTTAACACAATTATGCTTCTAATTTATAAGAAGGTAAACGAATTTTCTAATAAAAGTATATCATATACGACTATACGAGTAGTTTTTTTTTTTTTTTGGAAAAAAGATTAACCCCTTGGATTATAAATCCACACTTTATGTACATTTGTGCGGAACAAGATGTGAGAGGTTAATCAATTCTAAATGGTCCTAATTTATGTAATACTTCCCTTTTTTACATGTTACAGACATCATTGTACTTTCTCATTTCTTATTCAAATGTTTTTCGACATAAACATTTCAATCATATTCCATCTCCAATTCAAGAAATTGCTGAATTAGGTTTTTGCACAATCAAGTCTAGCTATAGATTACTGTCCACTAGTGTAGATCACTTCTACGGCGAATAGGGATTTCCTACTACTTTTCAGGGAAATTTTGATCATTTGAGGCATTCCGTAATGGAAGGCGTCCTAAAGGAAGCTAAACCTAACTCATCTTTGCGGAAGATAAGGAAATACAGCAAAAGGCTTGGTATAGCTATCTGAAAACAGCTACATTAGTCAATCACAACTTCATACTTTCATCAATACAAAAACCCTGTTTACAAACATTTCTGTCCATAGTTACCAAGACGCAATTCAGTGGAGTCAATAGAACATAGTAATCAATAAACCTTTTCTATGGTGACATATTATGGATTTTGTACACCTGAACAAAGTGCATAAGAAACATAGAATTTCTACCAATTATATAGACACAGCTTAACAATCAAAATTTGAAAGATGCTGAATCTAAAAACCACTTTGGCGAACCGGTAAAGCCATCAAGAATTGAGCATGGCAATTTTCAGTTTTTCTAGATCAAGTACTCATACCCTCAAAGTCAGTAGTCTTAGGGGCCTAAATCTATCATTGGCTGTACGGCGGCATTGCAGGTGGCTGCGACGACCCATTTGGGTTCTGCATATACACTGGTCCAGGTCCCATGTCGGGTGGCATTGATCCTGGTGGCATGGTGCCAGGAGGACCAGGAGGCACAGTGCCAGGCGGCATGTATGGGTAGTTTTGCATTGGCATTTGCATGGGCATATGTTGATGTGGTCCGGCAGCTGCCCAGCCTCCTGAAGGAGGTCCTGGATATTGTGCGCCATTATAAGGAGGTCCACCAGCAGCTCCTGGCATTGGGCCTGTTGGCTGTTGTCCCAGAATTGAGGGGGGTTGGATTGTGCCATGAAGAGGAATTGTATAATCTCTGCTTCTGTCATTGTTGACCTGGAGTTTAGAAACCAAAACCAACAAATTTACATGTCAAAGATGGCAAAGCAGATGTGATAGTTTCAAGCCTTTCTGACGAAGAAATAATATGAAAATACATGAGTTGATCTTGAACGTCAAAATAACAGATCAAATTTTAGAAGGCAACAAAATCTCCACCTATTACACTAACACTATGTTTGGATAACATAAAATGGAAGGAAAAGAAGGGAAAGGGAGGGAAACAAGCTCCCTTGTTTGGATAACATGTTGAGGGAGGGAAGGGGAGGGAGAGGGAGGGATCCATTTTCCCTCATCCCTTAATGAAGCCAATCCCTTCRAAATCGGAGAGATTTGGARGGAAAATGGAACTCATCATTTCCTCCACTTTCCCTTCCTTCCCCTTCCTCCTATTTCCCTCCCCTCACTTTCCCTTCCAATTTGTTATCCAAACATAGCCTAAAGCTGTGAAACAAATACATTTGCAAGATTCAGGCAACATTCTTCAACCAATGTAAATCAACAAATCAAAAAAACTGTGTAAAAGAGTTTTAATGAATTACTTAATTACCTTAATGCTTAAATCAGTGTGGCGTGAATAGGACAGATGAAGTTTGCAAAACCCTCCATCATATATGCAATGTCCTTCAAGTGCCTCTTTTGCAACAACTGCTGTTTGAACATCTGTAGGTGGAAAGCACAACGAAAGTACATTTCATGTCCATAGTAGCCCAAAGTTCACTGTTCAGATACTAAACTGTGTATTCTACTAGAAAGGACTGAAGCTGAAATGATTTTGGGCTACTTTACAAGCACTAGACATGTATGTCACCATGCAAAAGACAATTTATGGCTTTGCAATCATATAATGGAGTTTTAGTTAGAGCTAAACAGAAATTTCTGAGAGATCAGCACCAGTGACCTATTCTATGTTAGCAGGGCAAGTTTATGAGCACAGGGGTAAAAGAAGAAAATACCCAAATACTTCCTCCCGGTGTTTTTTTTTAAAATGTTAACCTTTTTTCTTTGTGGACTCTGATGCAATTTATGGGTAGGAGAGAGATAGAGAGAAAAATAGAAGGGACTTGTGTGATTGGAGAGAGATAGAGGGAAACTATTGACCAAAAAAAGTAACATATAATTCCAAATTTCCTAATAAGGGGATTGTAACATCTTAAAAAAACAAATAAAGTATTAATTTACCTTTTAATCCGCTAATCATCTTACAATTACAATTGAAAAATAAAAGGAAACTAGTTTCTTGTAGGGGCAAATACCCCCACCCAGCCCTAGCTAAACAAGGCGTACAGATAAGCCTCACAAACTCCTAAGATTCAAAAATACCTTCCGTACTATTCAGGTTTCCTTCAAAAGCTACATAGTAAGCAACGACACGAGAAATTTTGTGTATCATGATAGGAGGGAAAAAATACAGCCACAATGCATCAATATCACAACGAGTCCCGACTCGGGTTACTGTTACTCTCTCGAAAACCTCAAGCTTCATAATGCGAATCTGAATCACAATGGTAGAATACTAGAATTCACATCTTTACACTAACATCATCCAATTGCTACCAAGCTATCCTATATTCCTATCTGATCAATTTATTAGGTTGTTCTGTATACATCTCAACAGAACTGTTTGCTAACAAAAACATGCAGATTATAGATCCATGCAGGAAATGGTTAAATGGAGACTAAAAGGCAGTGAAATTCTTTACAAAGATGGTAAATACAAGCGTCATATACGCGACAATCTGTGTGTGTGTGTGTGTGTGCGCGCGCGCGCACGCATCTGTGGGGGAGAGAGAATACCCCCTAGTCCCCAGCACTGCGTAACTAACAGCTACTTTTGAAGAATATGCACAATGCTACAGCTTAGGGAAGCCTCAACACTTCAAGCCAAGAGACGTCATCAAAAAAAGCAAGGGAGGCTGTACAAAATATGTGGCTCATGTTTAAGATGGAGAGAAGATGTAATGGTAGAGAGAGAGAGAGAGAGAGAGAGAGAGAGAGAGAGAGAGAGTGGTAGAAGAGGGAAGAAAGATAGAAAAGAATTTCAACCCCTTACCACATGCATATTAAATGGCTGATCTAAGTCCATGAAGTAGTTCCCTGTGTCCAGCATATTTTGATCATCAAGGATTATTCCAGGAAAAAACATCAACAATATTAACTATTGAGTCATGCCTTGCTAGCTTGGACATAAGCCACAGCAAGAAAATCATCTTTTACTTCATGGCCAACATGTCTTTACAAAGTAGATACATTAAAATCAAAGCACAAAAGTTTTGCACTCACCAGGGTACTGAATCAAAGCCTGCAACCCTCCATTTTTGTCAAACATAGCAATCTTTTGCACAACTCCAAAGGCAGAAAAGACCTAAACAAGGAAATAAATCAGCTAGTGACACAACTTGAAATAGCCAGACAAGCTTTTACAGGAACTACTGACATTACCGTGTGTAGGACATCTAAAGTGACTGCATATTGCATATTCTCAATTGATGCCAGCAGCACATTACTCTCAGGTTCCAATTTTTTCCCATCCACGCCCACAGTTAACTGCAAAGACCGTTACATAATATAGCACCCCAAGAAACATCATAAATTAGGAAGTAGATAATAAAGGGGGGAAAACAATTTTAACAGAATGCAAAGCATACAAATTTCATTCAGAAGTCATTAAATGTATGGTAAGTGTGTAACTTTACAGAATTACAGAAAAACATGTTTACTAACAGCCACATACACAAAGGCTATATAAAAAAAAGGCGGGAAAACACTTTTGTAACTTCAAGCATGTGACTTTCACAGCCATTGCTTGGTAATTCCTCCTTCCGTATCAAAATAAACTTCACTTTTACTTATAAGCTCACACCCCCAATAAATTAAAAAATAACTTTAAAACTCTTCAAAATTAGTGCAAGGATAGATATAGGACTTCTTTGGGAGTTAAGACGTGTGAGGAAAAGGAAAAGGTTTGGGGGAAAAGAGAGGTTTGATCATGTCAAAAAGCTAAAGGGAGTATTTGATTAAGCATTATAGAAGAGAGTTTTAGCTCATTAATCGTACGATTCACAACCACACCTAACAACTATTTACCAAGCCCTTTGAGACCAACAAAATAATACAACCGGAGAGTCAAATCAACTAATACAAACAACTAGTCAAAGGAGCTAACACAGCCCTAACCTTTGCGAGCTCACGAGTGTATTACAAACTTCATAAAATAAAAGACTTTATAGATAAACAAAATTTGCAAACATGTGCATCACAAACTTCATAAGATGGAAGAATTTTTTACTTTTTTTTAGATCAACAAATTTTGCAACATAGAAGTTTATTAGGGATGGTGAAAAAAAAATCAATTGAGGGCAGGACAAGGGCAGAACATTTTTTTAGATGCAATCCTTGTGTACATCCAATAGAGGGTAAAACATTGTTTACTTCCTGAAGAAAAAATATGAATTATTTGCATTACCTGGCCAGTAGCATCTATAGCGGATGGAGCAACTGGAAGATACGGGTTGGTGTAATCCCTGGAACAAATGTAACACAAATCAATAAATTTCATTGCAGATTTGAAAAAAATATTCGTCAAACAACATACTAATATATGTCCACATTCATTTAATGATAACTGCCTAAGAAGTACCTGCTGCGATGCGACTGAAATTTCACACTTAAATCAGTATGTGCAGAATAAGTTATCCGGAGAGTGCAAGGCCCTATATGATCTGGAAGTAGGTACCTAAGTCAACAACAAAAATCAGCCACAATACTTGAAATACACATTTTCTCACGACTGTTGATAGAACATAAAAATACAGCAAAGTCTGTGATCATATAGGGCGGTCAAAAAGGTACCATATTAAGGTCACTTTCTATCATATTTTCAGACTCTCTTTAAACACCAAAAAAGGGTACTCCCTTCACCTTAGAAAAATACATTTTTACATCAGTTCAATTCTATATCAGTTCCATTGAGGTATAATATAACACCAGAAATGAGGTTCAGATTACAATAGATAAGTTCATTTGCAATGAGATCAAATAAATTCATGTCTAATAAGGTGAAGAGAATGCACCCTAAATAATTTAAGCATCACCAAATACACATCAATAGGATGTCAATCACCAGCAAGTGAGGACGCAATGCATATTGATCTTGACACACACACACAAAAAAAAAAAAAAAAAAAAAAAATGAAGATTTGATGCGTTATTTGACATCTTTTTTCTTTTAAAATTAATGACTAGGGAGGGGGTCATATCTACATGCAGGAAGTCAGCAAGTTTGAATGTTTGAAGAAAAATGATGCGACCAGAATTCTCACAACTTCAAGTGATTCCAGCGCATACAGGATTGATATGCATAGTGTTAGAAACTGGACAACGCCTGAAGCACACAATAAATCCAAAATCACCTTGGGATGCTTCTTCCATCAAGTGCATTCTTCGCAGAAGATGCCGTTTCTGTGTCAGAAAACTGAATTAACGCCTGCAATGAACAAACGATGAAGAGAGTGAGGCTTTGTTACAGTAACAAGTGCAGAACAGCACATTCAATCTCCCAAACAACTACCAGCAGTCCAGCACTAGTGGCAGTGTGAAAGGAAGATAAAGCAACAGGAAAAATTGATAAGGTGACGACTAGAGAAAGAAGTAGATCTTTGCCTGAAAACCAGCTGTCTTTTCAAAAGTTGTAATCTTATGAACAAATCCAAAAGCAGAAAACACCTGCATCATATATAATACTCAGAAACAGATATGAAATAGTTGATAAATACATCACAAAACAAAATCAAGACAATATTTACGTTGACCTGATATTGTGTAAATAATTAATTAAAACAAGCACTCAAACTGCACTATGAGATAAAAACATACTTCAGTGCAATGCAAAGATTTCCATCATCACTGAATCAAGAAAGCTTAATGGCGTGCACATACAGATAAACCTTACTGTTTTCAGCCTTTTGACTACATTAGACTACCTTTAAAAAGCCCTATGTTTTACAATCAAATGCATACAAATTTCAGCAACTCAGCTACCATGCAAAAAAGACGCATGCGCAGTGAATTCTTCACAGGTGATGGATACAAAAGGAATTAAAGAATTGGATTCACATTATTTACGCTCCAAAATAAATCAACTCAACGCTAGTGGTTCAAAACCCAAGCTCCTGCCAACATAGGAGACTACTCTTGATATTGTAATGAGATACTCAGACTCCTTTTAGAAAGTACGTAAGAGATAATCTTTTGTTTCTTAAAAAGGTAGAAAGTGGGACACTTGTTAGCTTTTTATTGGCTTTCTCATATTCTCATTCTAACACAACCCTATATATACTTTCCCCATAACGAATGATTGTAACAAAATATTTTGTACGGATTCAAATGGGTAAATGTACATATTAACTAAAATAATTTTCTTAGCACAAACGTATAATCGCATTCTTGCTTGTATTAAATTATTTGAAGTAATTTGCTCGTTTATACTCTCTTCCTAGAAAAGCATGAACATTATTTTATTACAATCACTGTTAGGGAGGAAGTATATATCTAACTAAAGAGGAGTCAAGGAGAGCAATGAAGCAAAAACTTTATCATTTCCATTTCATTGTTTCCGCCCAGTAATACGGCCTATATAAAACTTTTTTAGGTGCTCCAAGATGAAATTTGCATCAATGTCTTCATCCAAATTTATTTCTCCAGGTCGAAATTTGGTTGAAGGGTTGGCCTAGGTAAAATCTCTTTCGAACAAATGTATGAATCACAGACCTTAAAGCATAATATAGAAAGGAATTACACTAAAACTCCTATACTAGTCACTTGTGTCAGTAGAAAGGGAGTAAACACAGCGAAAAATTTGTACCCAAGTTAGCTATTGGACAAAGAAGAGGCATTTTGGAATGAGGTTAGTAACTTAGCAATGGCTTTCACACAAGAAATTTGTAAAGGGAGAAGAAAAGACAGTGATGGGATCTTCATAAGAGAGGAATAAATGTCTATAAGTAAAGCAATTATAAGTGGAGAAAATCATAAACTCCCAAATTTCATGGATTGTAATTAATTAGGTTAGCCTTAATCTATCAATAAAACCTATCTTGATTCTCTAGTGCTATAAAACTGCTTTGCCACTTTTTTTACTTTGCCTTCACTAATTTTCATATAAAAAACATTTTAAGAAACTGAAAATAAACAGTCTTGCATGAAAGAATTAATGCACATCTTTTAGCTAGTATAAGGAGCTTTAAAAATGATGATTCTCATACTCTAATTATAAAGAATCAAAATAAAAAAATAAAAAATGAAAGAATGTTTTAAAAAAATAAAAAAAAAAGCTACTATCATTACATATGAAGTTTATAATGCATATACATGGCAGATAGATGAAGAGAGAAAACACACAGTCATACAGCATAAAGCACTCAGAACTCTTAAGAATGTTAGGATAGAGGAGAGAGGAAGAAGAGTAGGGAAGAAAGAGGCAGTGTTAGGGAAAGGAGAAAGGAGACAAACAGACATGTGCTCTTTCTCCCGATGCAGTTAGCTGCCATCGAAGATAAATCCTTGACAAGGGCCTGCTGATCCATTCACACTTATGTCAAATACACGGCTTATTAAGTATGACCAACTAAAGCCTAGTCCGGAAAACTAACCCCAGATATCCTTGCAATCAGTGGTATCTCAAGTCATCACATGGAACATAAAAGTGACTTACCAAGTGCAAACATTCAATACTGACTTGACGAGCTTCGTTTCCTTCAATTGTTACTAATAACACATTTCCTGCAGTGTCAGCGGTGGTCTTGTTGTTCACAATTTCTTGCCTGTTTGAATACTGTAAGTAAACAGTTTTTCCCCGTATTTGAGCAGGTTCTGATGATGAAGCATAGTAGGATATCATGGCAATAGCCTGATTAAGATCCGCCTAGAGAAAATATTAACAAATTCATCAATAATATTGAAACCAAAAATAATAATGAACCCACACTCCTATAGATCCATTAAATAATTTATCCAGCGTGATGGACAATTAAATATAGAAACATATCCCACTGTAATAATGGAACAACTTTTCAGCTTCCCATAAACAAGTCTTTACGAGGACTTGTGAATGAATACTTATCATGAATAAATGGGCTAAGAAATAAGCATAAGATTATTTATCATAAAAATTGCACAGTGAAGACATCACTAAATTGACAATTTTAGACCATTAGTTTACCTCACAGCCAAAAAAAATAAAAAAATAAAAAAATAAAAAATAGCAAGTATCATTTTCAAAAATGTTTTCCCATGATATTATTACTGTGAAACAAAATAGCAATAAAGCTTGATTTGCAATAAGCCAATACGTCAATAGGTATAACTAAAAACAAGCATAAACTACCACTGACTCTCACCCCAGCATAAAAGTTCGGAAACTAATATTCTACTCCCTCCGTATCAGATTTATTGCAAAGATTTGACATTTTTCCTCAATATTTTATGTCAAATCTATGCGTTTATTTTGATACAGAGGGAGTAAATTTCTAATCGATGCTTGTCTTAACATCTTTCTAAGATAATTATTTACGGGAGCAGTAAGGAAAAATTAGAGTTGAAAAGTGACCGAGAAAGGAAGAATGATATAATTGGTACTTACAAATTCAATAAAAGCTTGATTTTTGTTAGCCCCGACATTGCACTTTGTGTTGACAACTCTACCAAAAGGTTTCCCCAATTCAATCAGCTCTTCTTCAGTGCACTCCCATGGCAAATTTCTCAGATGAAGCACCTTTGACGGAGGTTGAGTATAACGAAACTGTGGTTGACTTGACACCGAAGCCATTATACAAGTGCCTCACACAGAGGCAGCCGAAAAACTCCTGCACCATAAAGTGAATGATTCACACACTTGAAACCAACTATCTCATCCGCCGAGATTACCTCGAGATATCATCTTATCTTACATGGATTTTGCCAATAATAGTGAAAAGTGTCATAAAGGCACAATTCAATCATAATTACTTGTATACAACTTCCAAAAAAACCAAGATAAACTCAAAAACAAACTGCCTAGTGCCTGCTATGAAATTCAATCCAACAATTTTCTACAAAACAATGATGTTGTTTAAAAGACACTGTCTTATAGCTTTAAATTAATTTAATTAGACCCATAATTGATCATCACACCACTCCAAAGTCTATTACGACAATCATAATTTTCGATTCTATGGGACAAATTGATGAGATATAAAGAGTAAAATTTGATCAATTTTTCGCTTCATGATAGTTATATACCATTGGAAGTTCATGCAAGTACTTTAATTGCAAACAAAAACAGGCAAAAATACAATCGAACTTCGAGTAAGAAAATACAGATAAACACGATAGTAAAGTTGAAATTCCTGCTTCAAATAACGAACAAAAGATGAAAATCGCGACAACAACGAGTACAAATCGAGTAAAGTAGCATAAAGTGAATCAAATCCCTAAAAATCAAGAGAATTCAAAACATAAATTAACGCATTCGAATCAAATAAGGGCAAACAGAGAAGAAGAGAGGGTGAATTAGTATACCTGACGAGTGACAAAGAAGTAGGAAGGAGAAGACTTCGGCTGAAATCAGTGAAATTAGGGTTCTGAAAGAGGGATGAATTTGGGATGAATTTAAAGCAAATGAAATGGAAAATATCTGAACTCTTTTAAGGTAAGTTTGATAATACTGGTGTATTATTGAGCAGTAGCAGATATGCGCTTAAGGCGTACTTTAGCACTTGAATGTTAACGCTTTGGAAGGTTGGCTCAATCGCAAAATAAACCCAATTAGTCATGATTCTCATGAACTCATGGAATCATGAAAACTTGTCCAATCCAATACAATGTGTAGAAACGTAGCGAATAAGATCGTTAGGGTTTTGTTGGATCGGATTATTATATGTATGAATAGAGTGTGAGCTAATAAATGCGGATATGATGAAAATTGATTCATGTATGAAACTTATTCATTGTTGTATTGGGAGGACAAGATCACAATCTTCAAAACATTATCGTGAGCTTGGACTTTTTTTTCTTTACTGTTGACATTGTTAGAGTGACTTTGACGAGTTTTGTTGACACTTAGTTTTTTTTCGTTTGGACTTTGTTGTCTACTTCTAAAAATCATTGAGGCGTAATTGAATGGCGAAAAAGACACGAACTGGTTGACGTTAATTTTAAGTTTTCTTGTAGAAACCCTAAAAACCGAACAGAGCTTAACCTTCAAAGTTACTCTTAGTGCTTTTCATATTAGGGAATATAATTTGACTGATAAATGTCATTAAATTTCTAAAAGCCGGTCTTAAAATGTTAGTTATCAAACGGTGGTTGAAACCTAAACCAATAACATATTTCGTGTACAGCATATGTTATTTTTCGAAGATTTTAGGTTATTACAAATTACGATGTTTAGTTACATTTGTTTCCTCTCATGTTTTTAAAGTAACATAAATAGAGTTATATGTAATCGGGACAATCTTTTTTTTCTTTTTTTTTTAAAAAAAAGAGGGACTGAAACTAGAGAGAGTTCGGCATTGCATTCTCTTTGCTGCTCATATGTTTTGCCTTATTTCTAACTTTGTAACGTTTAGACTAAGTTCAACTCAACTTATTTAAGCACATCAGTGTTTATTCTTATTTAAAAAAAATATTAGTTCCTATCAGATAAAAAAATTAAATAAATCAAAACAGATCGATAAGAAAAATTTAGATTGGTTCAGAACTTCAGATAAGACAATACGAAGAAAAAAAACCATTAGAATGAAAAATTAGATCAGTACAAAATATCATATCAAATTAGATTAGATAAGAAAAATTCAATTCAAATCACAATAGAAAAATTCAGATCAACTAAACATATATAGTCTTACTTTGACAGAGGCAACAACAAACGCACTTAATAGAAGTGTTCATTTTTCTACTTTCATTTGGTTTCGTTTTTTTTTGACAAAGAGTAAAAGCAAAGAGGGTGGACCCTCTAATTGTTAGGATACAAACTTAAGACAGTGAAACAGTGAAAGTACTTCATTAGATCAAAGACACTACTCCTATCTAGATCCATAAGCGTTTCGTTTCTGTTTTGGTAGAAATTTCACAACCATAACATCCATAAGCGTTTCGGGGAGAATTTACAACGAACATTATTATATTTATCCGATGAATAAATTACCCACTACTAATAAAAACAATAAAATATTATTAATCATGCAAGTTGCAATTCACGTACAATTATCATTAATCACATGCAGCACTACTTTACAAACAGTGGGTAATTTACACAATGGGTTCACAACCATAACATCCATAATTATTCCAAATGTTGCATTAAATCACCTTGTTTTATTTTGATATGTGAAACTTAATGCCAACAAACAAAAACAATATTGTCAAAAAAAATTAACTAAATAAAACAAAACAAAGGATAATACCAACAAGCTACTTCTGCAGTTGTGCATGGTGATGAGTCAAAAGTCGAACAATGGTTAACAATTTCAGTCATCTACAATTGATCAAATTATCAATATGGAAATTGTCATATACATTGTTGCTTTGTTTTTAAGATTACTTCAGGTATTACCAACAAGAACATCTTTATATGGGGTAGCCGGAATGGGTTCTACTGGCTCGGGCACTCGTATTTTACGTGTAGAACGATTTTCCTCTATAGTTAGAGGGACCTTGCCTTCTCTTGCTCGAGTTGACCTATCTTGAGCTCCTTTCCATAGTTTTTCCGTGGAACGACCTTCCTCTGTAATTAAAGGGACCGAGCCTTCTCTCACATGGTTTAACCTCTCTTGAGCTCCTCCTCGTAGCTTTTCCAAACGCACTCCATTCATTTGTTGCATCTTAAAAACCTTTACCACATTCATCAATCCGCCTACAAACAATAATAAGCTCCCAAAGACGCCCAACCACACCCATGTCATGCCCTACATGTATCACAAGATCGAGTAAAACATAATTACTTAATTAGTTACTACGTTGTTGGTTTAAGTTACACTAGCTAAAAAAAAAATCCAAAATGCAACAACTCGTACATGATGACCATAATTAATTAAGCTACATGACGCCCGCGCAAGTATGGTGTATCCATTTCAATTTCAGATCCATACCAGGTTTTTGTACAGTTTAATATGGTAACTCTGAACATATTTCATGGCTCGTATATATACAAAGGAAAAACAATTAATTAATAGAGTATATATTAAGAGCGTAACACTTTTGTAGCTTTACAATAATCATATGTTGTAATCTATATATTTATCTATATACAGGTATATACAAACATATAACGTTAGGACTTTCTGTTTAGGGTGAGTTATTCACACACGATATCAAAAGTTTCATTTTCCTATTTTTATCACAAGCAATAGGGTAAAACAAGGATTAACGAACTTACGAGTAGCATGAGCCCGTGGTAATACCATCTTGATTGCTCACGATGATTGATAATAGCTCCAACCACAAACAATAAGCTCGCCAGTAAGAAGGGAACACTGACACTCTCTTGCAATATTTGAACATGTCCATCGGCTCTTTCGTATATTTGACAGGAATTGTGTATTGAGCCAATGAGCCATAATATGGGTCCAGCAATCATCATATTCAAAGCATGCCTTTCTAATTTGAAACCAATGCCTTTTTCTTCCTGCATGGAAATCCTAATTAGAAACCAAGCTAATTATATTTAAGCATAATTAAGAAATTAATCCGATCTGTATTATCGATTTTTTTCTTATTATCAACGCGTTCTGATTTTGGAATTGAATATGATCTCAAAGATCACTACAACACTGATTATAGTCCAATTAATTAGTAAGGAGCCAAAGATCTACTGTATATTATAGTAAGGTAGCGGCAAAAGCTACTAACACCTTGAGGGCTTGAAGAGTCATGGTTGCAAATTATTGCAGCATTTCCCTCAAGCCTTCCTACTTTGTTTTTCACATTTAGCAAAACACTTTTTTTTATCGTAAATATCTCTCATTTGAGTATTGGTTTTAAAAAATTCTAATATGAAAATTTAAATATGGTGCATTGATAATGGACTACCACAAACAATAATAATAGGAAACCAATCATACGAGAATAATTGTCCAACGAACTGAAGTCAATAGTTGACTTTTGCGTGTTGACAAGCAACCTATTAATTAAAGAAATGTTTTATTTTTATTGATTTCTAATATCTTTGATCTTTCAATTATCTAATTGTTTTATAATTTCATAAAATAAGAATTTTTGAAATATATTTTGTTAATTTATAAAGTAATTTTCTAAAATTAATAAAATAAATTATGTACTCGGAATTAAAATAAGGGAAGAGGAAATTTCGCAAAAATTGCCTAAAAACATGATTGATTCCCTATTATTAATTATGGTAGTCCATAATCACATATCAAACCCCGTTCTGGTCAAGTGAATTTTACTAAACTAAACTTATTTTTAGTAAAACCTTAACAAATTTCCTAAGCATTGATTTATTTTAAATAAAATTGAACTTATTACTAACGAACTGAAATTATTTTTTATTGAAATAAGCTGACGAGAACAGAACACTAATGTATATCGTACTCATCAAGTTCTTATACATTATTGTATAATGAATAATTTTAAAAAATTCTCTGATCTAGACTCTTGAATAGTGTCGGATTCAAAATAGGATGAACAAACAAGAACATAAAGGAGTATGTAATAAATTATGGGCAAATAGCGCAATAATTTAAAATTCCTATACACACCACTAACCTAGTTGACATCCAATATAATGTCGAGGCGGTGATGCGATAAAGCGCATTTATACTTACCGCTTACATTGAACAAAGAGCTTATCTCGCCCTTTACATGATCCAATTACGTGACAATCATGACAACTGATTCCCATACTCCATTAGTCCATTTTTTTAATAACACCACACGGTGTGTTATGACCGTGGATTTGGAGTTGTGTGAAGTGCGGAAATCACTTACCATAACGAGAAGGATTAGGATGGCAAAGAAGAGCAAAAGCGAGCCCAAAGCCTGAACAACAGGAACAGCAAACTCAACAAGACCCAACTGAATGTCATACTCCACCAACGGCAACCGATAATCGACTCCGGCGAGGTGGGCCACCAGATCATGGACGTTGACGGCGGTGATGAGCACGAGCCCAATAAGAAGAAGGACAAGCCCGGATTTGGGCTCCCACGAGAACTGGGCCAAAAAGCCCATTAACAGCACCACCGTACCGAACAAGTATAGCCCAGCGTTGATGTACTCGGAACGATTCTTCGCTAGCCTTGTCCCGTACATCCTGTTCTCCCTTGCACTCGCTAATTTTACCATTTTTAATTTGTTTGATTAATAATAATAATTTCGTGAGAAATAATGAAGATGATTGAGGTTGAGTTGTATTTTTGTGAGGAAATAAATTTGAGGAAGAAGGTTTAATGAAGGAAGAGGAGGAATTGAAGGAGTAGAGAATGAGTTATACGTGTCCTTCATGCATGGAAGTAGGGTGCTCATTGTAAATTTGCAATACATGTGTGTGTTTTACGTTGGTTTCTCAATATTATTTTATACACATTGAGTTAATGAAGTTTGTTAGTACTCCTTTCCTAGCGCTAACAAGTGATTTTTCACGCATTTTGAGTCTGTTTATTTTAACTGAAATCAACTGAACTGAACTAAACTGAATGGAGCTGAAYTAAACTTAATGAAGTTGAATTGAATTGAATATTTTATGAGAGAAAAATTTGGTTAAGAACTGACCTGAACTGAATGGAGCTGAACTAAACTAAACTGAAAATAAGCTAATGTAAACAGGCTCTTAATATTGTAAACGAGCAAATTAATCAAAATAATTTTAACACAATAAACTTATAATCCTATTCTTCATTTCGTTATGTTAAAATTATTTTGATTAATCTGTTCGTTTACATTGTTAAATCTCTCCCTAAAAATACGTGAAAAGTCAATTGTTGCTTTTATTGCGTTACGGAGGAAGTAGATGTTATCAACTCTTAAAATAATTTCGGGTTTGTTTTGTTCGCTTTATTTTAACTTATTTTCCAGAAAAAGAGTTTAACAATTTCAAGTAAGGCCTACAAAAATAAGCCGTGCATTGCAAACATGACATAAGATTACCCAAGACGGGAAATGGTGGTCACACATTTAAACATTTTGTGCCTTCAGGCTCTATTTCTTTCGACTAAAATGAATCTGAATCAAATAAAAATTAATATTTTATAAGATAAAAAAAATAAATTAACTAAAATATAATGAAATTAAGTTCAAAGAAACAAGGTCGGCCTAAACTCTTGATAACAACTCCACTTTTGTTAAGAGGCGAGTGCTTTTAATATGAAGTCATAATGAATAGAGCGAAAGTCAAGTTTTGCTTGGTTTGTTGATAAGAACGAGCATTTATTGTCAAGTTGTTCTTGTGACATTTTTTACGGAGTATAAAGGATGAAGTGTTTTATTGTATTGAATTTTGTTTGAGTCAATCATTTTTACTCATTGAGGTTTTTACATCACCATTTCTCTACAATTTATTCCACAAATTCGAGAGGTGAGAGAAAAAATGTTAGACGCACTCATGCTGTCATGCACAGTGAACAAAGTGCCAAACATGGCTTTCTGGGCAGAGACCGTTGTAAGATTGCCACCCAACTGTTCGATGAAATACCTAGACGAACTTCAGTTCAATGGAAAACTAATGCTTGCTGTGTTCTCCAATTAAGGTACGGAGTATAATGTATATACATTTCACACCCTTATCTTAATATCTGTTTTTCTTGTGATTTAGTATATAATATCATGTGCATTTACTACATTGTAGCAATGATTTCAATCCCAAGTTTCCATATTTCTGACACTGCACTTTCTGTACTGTACATACCATTAACCATTGTTGCTCAATAAGGTTTTAATTACAATAATGGCTCTGCTATTTTGCTATTTTGATTGCATATCATGGTCTTTGTTCAATACAAATTTTATGTATAAAGTTTGGTGATTTAAATAAATTACTCTTCAATGAGTTGTGGGATCACATTATGCGTAGTGGGGATTGCATTGTATTGGGAAAGATTGAAGATTTTGAGCTATTTTACTAATCTTATCAATGAATGCTTTAATTCCATAAAATTTCCAATATTGTTGAAAGTTAATTGGTTATCAAGTAACAGTGTAGCATGTTTCTTGTTCTGCATGTATGAAATGCTGACATAATTGGATTGTGACCTTTTTTTTTTCTTTTTCTTTTTTTCCTTCTGAATGCTGTAGATTATTGATACTATTGACCTTTTGAATTTTCCATTATTAAGTCTGTTTAATCATTACATGTCAATATCGGGTATATCTTGGAAGGTTGCATTTCATAAATTATAGATTTTGTAGTTATGAAGTATCATTAGCTATGATATTGTATCATTTGTGCCAAGGATTACCAACACAAGAACATAAAAGTCTTTCAATTTTTTTAATTGGGTCACTGTCATTCTGTTGTTTCGCATTTTGATTAATGGGAAGGTGGTCCCGTTAGATGTCACCAAAATTGGTTGCTAATTCTTAGACTTGGTGCCAACAGGCCCATGAGAAACTGTCACCCACTACCCTGAAGTTTGCTTGCGGATGCTGTGAATATACTAGTATTTAAGCAGGGTTGCAAATGTTTGTATCGGCATGTATAAAACTACTGGTTGTAAAGTTTAATCACACCATCTTTCTGTTAGTTGTCTTACTTGTCTTTGTTGGATCATCTAATCAGTTTAGAAATTAGAAGATTGGTTATTTAGTTTAAGTAGTAAGGGTTCTAAAGAAGTTTCCTGCTATTTGTGCTTACAGGACAAAAAAGATAGCTCATCTCTACTCTAATATGAACCAGAGTTTCTCTGTATGAAAAAAGTGACATCAAGATTAGCAAACCAGCAAGGCAGGGCATTCGAAGGGTGTACACTTTATCTAAGGTAATGTAGTACATAATATGATTACTTTGATACCAGTTCCAGGTACGAAAGCAGTCTTTTTCACAATTCTGGTTTTCACCTGGTTACTTAATAAGGGACAAGGTTTTCTCCATTAGTTTGTCTGCTCTGAGATTGCAATCTATATATGCAATATGGCATGAGCAGATAACATATGTGAAGGAAAAAAAATTGTGTAGTTTAACAGTTTAACTTTTGTTCTTTGTTTCATCATCTCTCGTTTGCCACCAGCTGCATTTGTTTTTGAATCTCTTTGTTCTTCTCTAAATCCCATTTGTTTGCGTCTTCCACAATCCCTCGTTCTTTATATTTCCAATATACTATGAGTTGGAGGATACCCAAGAGAATACCAACCCAATTAGGGGACTGCATAGTGGTGAAGATTAGTGTTAGAATAATCAATTCGTTTTACAAAGCATGTAGTAGTTCTAGTAAACCTTCAAGGGCTATGGTTGTTGAATACAGATTTTCATGAGATAAAATTAAGAAAAGAAGGGTGAGCAAAATTAGTAGTATCTACAAACCATGATGAAGAGGTCGTGGCTCAGTAGTCCATAACCTGCCCAGCAGCAACTTGCAAGTAGAGTGAAGAACGAAAGATAAAAAGGCATGAATTCCACACTTTTTGTTACTATCACCTGCTTCTGCAATAACATATACAATCTGGATGTTAAGGTCCAAAGTCTAGGTTTATATGTAAAGTATACATAGAAAATTCAAAACATTCTGAAGCTGCACAAGCATGATGAATTGAAGGGTTAGATTATGACTTTCTTGAAAACATGCATTATAATAGTTTCTTTAAAATTTGGCATTTCTGTTAAATTTATTTCCTGGATTTACAGATCTTCTCATTTAAGACCAAAATATTATACTCACCACAGCAACAAGAGGGGACCCATACAATGCTATTGAAGTTCCCAGCCCTATGCTCCCAACAAATATTTTCCTTTTATGATGATCATGCAGCATAAAGGCAGAGATTAGTGCCATGGCTACGAATAGTGTGAGAACAGTCATTGTCAGTGCTGCAACTTTCACCTGCATCATGTCATGAAAAATATTTGATAATCTCAGATTCTCAGTGAAGCCATGACTGATTTAGTTTACATCGAATTATTGAACTAAAACCCCGCATAGACCACAGGCATTCCTCCCATACTGTGAAAAATATTCATATTAAAAGAGTCTTAAGATGTGTCAAAAGATTGACCTTTCCCCTTGGTGTAGCAAACCAGAGATAGATGAGGATGTAAAAGGACTCCAGTACGAACCCAAAGCCATTGACAGTGATGAGGGAGGCATTTTCCCATCCATGACTAACGATTGGTATGCCATACCAAGTATAGAGGAGAGAATTGAGTAGAGCAACTATGTATGGGACATATGAATACTCTTGAGTGCTCTTCTTCTTTATGATCGTTGAGAATGTTAATCTGAGAAGAAATTGAGCTTGCAAGTTAGCAAATTATTTCATATTTTATCTTATATATATATGAAGAAAAAAACTAAGATTGAACTGTTAAAGATACAATTAGGTAATGGTTCACGTTACATGGGTGATGCGTAAAGTAATGCAGAAGCTGCATTCCCTGCAGAAGAAAAAATATGTAAGGTAAAAATTTTGAGTGGCTTAATTATGTAAGTTTATAGGGATTAAGTGGAGTAGGGATGTACCCATTATTCCAACAGCCATCCGCAGTTTATCTGCCATGTTATCTCCCTAATGCTCCAGGTTTTAAGAGGGTGAAAGGTTGTGTGATAATGATTGATGCTTCTAATTTTTTTTTTGTCACCAAAGTATGATCTGTTTGGCATTCTTTGGCCGATATATATAGACAGAGGTTGGAAAAAAGGTGGTTTATATAAAAAAGTTGCATGTATTCTCAGCCTTTTTTTTAAAAAAATAAATTAAAATATTCTACCCACTAATCTTTAGTGTTGTACAAAGAAAGCTAATTTGGTGGAGAAGCAGCATGATGTCAATTCTTTTGTTCTGATCCCCCAACGAAAGTTTAAAGGGCTTACGTTCATGTAAATGAATTTTATTTACTTGATGTTTCCCCTATGGGCCAGAAACTTGGATGAATTTCTTTGTAATCTTCTCATAAAGATTTCTTACAGAACAAGTTTTAAGGGATAAATAGGGAGTGGCATGTGTGGTACCTCGGATTGTTGCTTCTTTTACATTTGGCAAGTAATGGACAATTGACATGACCACTTTATATGTGGTGTTGATTTGGGTGTAAAAAAGAGTTTTAATAGAGGTCGAATAAACCATACCATTTGCATTAATAATTTTAAGATTTGTTTTAAACATTAAATTATACTAGTTTTTAACATGAAGGAATGTAGAGTCTTAAATGCTGTATTGTTTTTTTTTTTTCCCACTAATATAATTTTAATGTTTAGCATCTGTGTAATATTTTGTATTATGGAATAAGGAGGTGAGCTTGTCTTGTAGTAGTGGATAAATTCCTTTCATGAAAACGTTGAGGCCTTACATTTCAGTCTTATAGTGACAATGCTTTGAAATCTTTTAAATGTAATGCCGTATTGGGTTGGCATGGAGTGAAGATCTATTTTATGAGGATCATCATGTGTTGTCACTATTTGATGGTCTATTTGATAGGAAGATCTATTTTATGAGGATCTATTTTATGATGATCTGGTGTAAGAACACTATTTGATATATAAGTATACCTTAGTGCACTATTTTTTTTCTTAAACAACGTAATTACAAGGTTAAGCATTAGATCTGATTTCAGGTGTCTCAATTTTTATCTTTTTTTTAAAAAATAAAATAAAAATCCTGTTATTGCAATCTTTGGTAACCTAATGCAGTTTGAGCAATTTTTCTGTAAAAAAGAAAACTGATCTAGAGTTCTAGACCTTTGCAGATAGCACCATTAGTGGCCATTGGAGTGAACTTTGTTGGTAATGTGGACTCTAGTCCTCCCATCGATTGCGTGGCTGAAGTTCAAGTCCCATGTTTTTTCCACCTCAAGGGTTGTTTAATTTTACTGGTGGGGTAATCTGCTGCCATTATGTGCCAGCATCGTGCTTAGTAGTGTAGTGACTGTAGTCGATTAGGATGTCCACCTTTCCAGTAAAAATATGTGCAGTTTCAACTTGTCAAATTTAGTTTACATATAAAGAAGTGTCTTAGATGGAAGCAAAGGTTGAAATCTAGAGGGTTTAAGCTATGTCGGAATAAGAGTAAGTATTTGAAATGTCGTTTCGAGACATGAGGGGCAAACGATGTTGTGGTGAGGTTGGACAGAAAGGATTTTGCCATGAGTGAGTGTTTTTTAAGTATCTTGGTTAATCATTTAAAAAACTTCATACTTTTATAGGACTGTTGTAAAACCAGTTTTGCTCTATGGTACAAATTGTTGTGCTTCTTAGAAGGAGCACATTCAAAATGCGAGGGTTATGAAAATGCACATGTTAAGTTGAATGTGTGGAAATTAGAAATTAATTTTTCCGTAGGAAAGTTGGTGTCGGAGTCATTGCAAGCAAAATAAGGGAAAACCACTTGCATTGGTTTGGACATGTAAGATAGATACCTTGGGGAGCATCTCTGCAAAGAGAGAAAGAATGGGATATCCCAAACGAGGTAGAGGAAGACCGAAAATGACTTGGTTTGAAAGAGTTAGAAAAGATATGAAACAAATGGATTTGCACTCAATCGTAGGGGATAGAGGAGGGAAATTTATGTGAATGACTACATGGAGTGATCACTTTTGGTTCATGTAGCCAACCCTAATTATGGGACCAGGCATTGATTGATTGTTTTGAAAGAAATAGCCCTCAACCAGCTTAGGCTCCATAGGGAAAACGACAAGGTTTCTTACGTCTAAACTGGACCTCTGCTGCCAATGGATTATTGTTATTGACATACTGAATAATTTATTCAGTAAAGCATAGTTAACTGTGGATGTCAATTAATGTGTTTGTTATGTCAGCGTTTGTGGGAGTTGTATCATGTTACTTCTAATACAATCAAGCTTTTATCATCAGATAGCATTATGAGGTGATAATGTTAATTAAGTTTTGGACATGGTTTGGTTTAGCACTCCTTAGTGTGGCAATCAACATCCTGATATCAATAAAAAAAGTATCTTGTGCTTGATTGCATCCAGAGTTCTTAAGCACATTTAGCTTCATAATGACCTCGTACTTGATTTCCAAATGGAAATTTTTTCAGCACTCTTCTTTTTATTTTTTTTCCTCCTGCCTATGGTTTATTGGGGTAATGATTTCAATTAATTGAAACAAAATTGGAGGGTCTAAAGCTGGATTTAAGGCTTAGTATAGAGGAAGTAATTGGTTATCACATATCTCATTAGTTATGGTTTTTGATATGACCTTGAAAGGAAATCAAGTATTGGACAGCTGAATTTTGATTTAGGATATCCTAAAAGGACTGAGCAACAGTTGTTTTTGGGATATTGATGGTATTCGTAGTCTGATAGACATTCTGCTAAAATGTATATATTTAATTTAACAGAGTCAGCCATTCTCTATATACGACTTTGAAGAACAAGGCATGTTTGGGTACGTGTTCAAGTAGAATCTGTAAGTCAGGAACCCCTAGCATTAACATAAAGACATGCTGACTTTGTGAAGAGAACTATATTCTTTGTCCATTCCCACATTAGCATATATGATGATTGTACCATATATTCTTCGATCGTATCTTTAAGCATATTTTTTTAAGCTTTATTATTGCCTAAACCATTCATTATTGAGTTATTGATACTCTGTACGCATATACAGTAGTACTTTTACTGATGTAGATTTCAGAGTTTGTTGTCTGTGCAGAATTTAGATTAGGGCAAGGGCAGCCCGGTGCACAAGTGCATCCCTGCGAGGCGGGGGTCCGGGGAAGGGTCCCACCACAAGGGTGTATAGGGGGCAAGCCTTCCCTTGTAATTTTTTACAAGAGGCCGCTCCCATGACTCGAACCTGTAACCTTAAAAATTTTGCTTAGGGCCGGTGTTAAATTCTACTTTGAACTGCACTGTGGTTTAAATGTTATGTCACATCAACTATGCAAATAGGTCCAGCATGCATATTGATGATCATGTTGTAAAGATTGATTAAAGAATAAGTTCTTGCTGTCCTTGGGATTTTCGTAGAGGAAGAGCTGTCTAGGCCTCTACTGGATGCTGATGGATTATTATAACCACAGGGAAAAAAAAAAGTTTCAACTTGATCATGGGCATATACGGATTTAGTCTTAAAAATCAACTTGTCTTTATGATTTGATAACTGCACTTTAATTTCAGTGTTCTTTTTGTGTGTTAAAATTCTAAGCTTGTTGGAACATGTTCTTATTCAGAAATGACTATGCTGTGTGTCAAAGTACAATAGTTTTTCTTATCAAGACTCATTTTAGGAAACGGGCATCGTTATAATAAGTGGAAAGGTGAACTCCACCATGTACATGTCAATGGAAATCACTTTGAAAGTTCACTCTGTTTTTTCTTAATATGTGAGGCTTTCTTTTTGTATCTGATCCCCTTTTCCCCAACTCCTGTATTTTGTTTATCAGTGGACAGGGTGCATATATGCTCTAAATCTGTATTTTTAATGTAATCTTCTCATCTTTTTTTTTAAAAGGGATTATCAGCACAATCTCAGTGCACGGGATTTGTAAATGATTCTGTGGGACCAGTCGCACGCTCACACCCACATATTCGTTATGTGATCACTGAGTCACTGGTAGCCGATCCATCTAGGGGTGCCTAGAAGAATGTCTTGGGCATATGTTCAGGGCTAACCTGTCCAATGTCCCATCCGTGTATATAAACTATGATGGGTCAGTCGCAGCAGATACAGGTAAGAATTCTTGTGGTTCGGTTTTCATTCCTGTTCAGAAACAATCAACAGATTCCGCCCTTTCGTGTTTCTAGAGCTAGCTGAGTGGTTGTGATGTAATGTACTGCATGCACCAATAACATCTGGGCTCTTAGTAGAGTGTCTTCATGCAGCAAAAGCAGGCTATCTGCTTAGTTATTATATTCCCTTGATTAGCGAGTGGATTAGCAGAGGACCAATTAAGTTAGGGTGCTTTAATCCCCTGATAAAAGAGACTAGTGCTATCTGATGAGGATCAAATAGGATGCCCATTTGTATATTGAGCCGACTCTTAACCTTATTCTGATTCTGATTAGATTAAATACGTGGCATTACTTGTATTGATTGATATATAGTACATTTTTAGTGTTAATTATTCTAATAGGAGTACCATTTTGGACTTTTGGCCAATCATGAGATGCATATCATAATTATTTATATTATTATTCCTTCTTAACATGAAGTGAGATTTTACTAATGCTTGTTTGCGTGGAAATCATGACTTTAATATGCAAATGTGGTTCATACAATTATGCAAAGTAAGAAAGTTAGAGGAATACTTTATGTTAAAATTGGTTATTTGATGAGAATAACAAAAAATATTTTTTACTTTTGAGAACAAATTTTGTTCCATCAAAGGTAGATAAGCTTTTCCGTGAAATGGTCTTGGCTTGCTTGTACATGGTGTTATGGTGACTTGAAAACAGGTGCGATATTGAATTATGAGTAGGATGCTACTGAAATCATGGATGTGAGATATAGCAAGGATCTTATTCGAGTTCATCAAGAATCGTAGTCGATCTAATTCTTTTACGATAAATTTGATTGACATTCTACATTGTAAATTTTAGAGAACAAACAAACGTCGTTTGGTTGACATTATAATCGTAAGTTGTTCTTTTCATGGGATTTCCTACTTCCGATAGTGAACGAAATACAAGTAACAAACATTATTCAACTAAGTGAGAATACATAGGAAGGAAAGTGTAACTTCCCAAGTGGAATCAAACGAACACGACCAGTATTGTTGTTTCCTATTTTCATCGAAAGCATGAAGGTATAACACTTTTTTTTTAATCTATCAAGCAATCGAAGCTTTAGTTCCATAATTGACGTTGGTTATATAAAACCAAAATTGATCGTTTTCAGAGTGCTTCAGCAATTTCTTCAGTGTTGTACCAGCTACAAATTGAATGTTGGCCAAATTAAACTTTAGAAATTCCAACTTGAGAAATCAAAATGAAACATGAAACAACAATAATTAGGGATTACGGTACTATAGAATAATAAGATAAAGGAAGAAGTGACATTACACTAGACGAAAACATTGACCTAATTAGAGGGCAATATAACTTTCAATTGGTTACCATCCTTTATGTTCAATTGAAAGAATAAAAAAGTGAAGCAAATTCTAATGAAACTTGGTTACCCACAATGGAACACACAAGGAAAGCAAGATTACATGGTTTAGTTTGCCACAAAGTAAAACCTCCACCAGCTGCTTTACAGCCATGCCATTTAGATTATGTTCGCTTCATCGTGTGTAATCATCTAATCTGATTTGATATGATTTTTTCTCATCTAGTCTGATCTGATTCATTAGTTTGACTTTTCAGTCGTCTAAGGTTCATGATAAACTTCTGTGGAGTCTTAGCAGACGTAACCTAACTTAGTTTATGACATTATGAGAGGTTAACGAGATGTACCTTTTCTAAACATAGTTTCTGGTACATACTAGAAACATTTTTCTCGATCTTAACATTTTTCGCCAAAAATCAACTGGTAATTGATGTACCCTTTCGTTGCAGGTTTTTATAGCTTGACGAATGACGACGACATGTAGGTAAAATTTTCTGCAGATTAACTGATCAAGTGCCCCATTACATACATACAATCAATCTGTAAATAACGTCAATGGAATTTTATTGCTGTCAGGCGATTTTCAGGCAGAGCATCAGAAGAGACGACGAAGTTTAGGGCAACCAAAGATTTCCAAACAAGAATGGTAGGTTAATGAGTTTTGCAGGTTTCTGGTACTTGAAAGTGTAAGATTAACGCTCATTATGCTGAATTATGGTAGTAATGGATTAGAATAACATTGCGTAATGCACCGCCCTATTTCTTATTTCCTTGTAAATTCCATAATTTTCTTCAAGTAACATAAGAAAAGCAATACATGTACTTGAAAATGGAACTATAATAAGAGCTGTATGTATATATATTGTTATGCAATAGAATATAATTACAAAATGTTAATATAATCACTATGCATGTATGGTACGTATAAGCCTAGGTTCAGGACATTATCTTCTGTCAGCTTACATTACAAAGAAGGCAAAAGTAGGACAGAAATGTGGTGGGATTGGGATTTCAAAAAAAAAAAAAAGGAGAGAGAAATTACAACTGATATTTACTGTTGGGAACTTGGAGGAGGGATTGTATGGAATATCCATTCCTAGCCTATAACATTACAGTATAAGATATCTATGTATGTTTCTTGTAGATTACAGTATGATACAGAATTTGGGGCTTGAATTGAAGATGGTTCGAGTGAGATGGAAGAGTGTGAAAGGATAGATCATAAACATATGTACCATGGCTATGGGTGTTTTATGCCGATATGTGGCGTCGAAGATAATCTGTTCGAGTTGGATGCTTAAGCTTCATTAGCGCCTTCATTTCGTGCTTCCTGACCATTTCTCTCGAAATATTAAGGTTTCCAGCAATTTCGCCCAGTGTTCTGTCTCCTTTGCCATCAAGCCCGTATCTCTGCCGAATCACCAAGCTCTCTTTGGGCTTCAAAGAGTCAAGCTGTCAAGAAAATAATGCAGATTACTCACAAAGTCACAACTCACAAGTACATTTTCTAGTGAATTCTGGCAAAATTTTCATACTTTCTATTGATCCCGACAAATTCCACCCCTAATTAAAGAAAATTAGATGGTCCATACCATCATGTCATTTGAAGTGAGGCACTGTAATAATCTGTATGTTACTCTAATTAGCAGTCCTATAGATACCATGTAATGAGTTCTTTTCATCTAGACATTCTCAAGAAAACGAAATGGAAATCCCAATGTTTTCGGACCAGGTAATTCCATGTATATTTTTATTATCAATCTGACTAAACCCTATATGTCTTAAAAAACGTTCCTCTATCAGAATACTCCAAAACAAAATCCGCAATCTATCAACTTATCAAGGGTGGCAGAAGGAAAGGCAGTACTTACTACATCATCAATTGCAAGTCTCAGAAGCGCAGGTTGCCTCTTCTTGTCGCTTCCCACACCATCTACATCAGTGATCCCCTTGATGAACTCCTCTTGCGTGACATGATGCCTAGAATGTAGGGAGGCGACAGAATTTGAAGCTCTCATTACTTCGTTATATCTTTCAGCAGAGATTCCAACCCTTTCCATTATTTCTTTCTCTGTAGGCATTCTCTTGAGCTGAAACATCAGTTCTAGCTTGGCCTTATGGATTTCCACCCTGATCTGCAGTGGTTGGTTGATAATCAGAAATCTTTGAGATGTTTTAAATGGAAGTTGTCAAAACAGTGGAGTCGGGGCAAAAAATTCTTATGCAAATGTTAATCATCACACAATTTTGGTTCATATAGAAGAAGAGAGGCATAGTTAATTAGTTATTGTCCGGGCGATAAAGAACTGCAAGTCCAAACTTGGTTTGATTAAGAATTAAAGAAGTGAACATACCGATTCAAGACCAAAGGGGACACGAGTAAAGCTTGAAACAGTCATTGAACGAATGATGGCATGCCGTATCCAAAACAGAGCATATGTAGACAGCCGAAATTTCCTCCTCGGTTCAAAGCGGTCAATAGCAGTAATTAGACCTTTAACTCCTGCCTGGCAGAGGTCTTGAAAATTTGGTCCATTTGTAAAGTCTTGGAAATATTTGTTCATTACAAACAATACTAGTCTCAGGTTATGCTGCAAAAAGCATAAATTAAACAGCTGAGCAAATATTTCTTTTTACAATAGCAGCAACAGTTTCTACAGATACTGCATTATCATCAAGCACGTTCTCGTGAATCAGAAAGGATACAGATAGGTTTAAAAGAAAAGACACCATGGAATTACTTGTGACCATTTGGTATATCAAAGCTCGAGTATGGATGAAGTGGAAGAGGAGTATTTACAAACTAATATGAATTTTAAAGTCGTTCATTATCAATTCCTTACCCAAAAAAATTGGCAAAGAAGATTTGGTAGTAAACGGGTAACAATGTGTTCCCACTGCAAAACATAGAAATAGAAAGCAGGTTTCATGACTTTAGGTTTATGTCAAGAACAAGACTAAATGGAGAGGCCGTCCAAAAAACTAAAGGTCTGAAGGAGAGGCTTATACAACTAACGAGGATATCATAGTATAATGTCTAGAAATGATTAATGCCGTTTAACAATTTGAAATGTCAAGAACAAGTTTGAAGAAGCTCTAAACATCTAATGAGCAATATGCAGAATGTATTTAGTACTGAAGAGAGTTGTCCTTAATACATAACCATGATAATAAACACAGACTTTACCTTGATTAACTTGTTTCTTGCAGCATGGCCAACCTCCATTTGTTTTCTTACTTCAAAAAGACTCATATTCATCGCCTCTCCTAATTCTTTGTCTGTCGGATCTCTCCCGAGTTCTGTCCGCAAGTTCTCCTTCACTTGATTAAGGGCCTAAATTCATTGCGGAAATATCAATATACAAATTTTTAGGAAGAAAACGAACTGAGCATAAAACCCCTCAATTATGCTATTCTAGAAAGAAATTTTTAGGAAGAAAGGAAATAACTACCTTCAATGGTTCCATCAACTTGAACAACCAAGTATGTTCAGAAGAAGGGAGAACTGGCGGTATCTTCATCTTCTTCCAATCCAAGGTGGCCAAATCAGTTGAGGCAGAGTACTCTCTGACAAGCTCATCAATCTTCTCATCTTCATTGTTAATATCTTTCTTCTTAACCGCTTGAGGAACCACCTTCTCTTCCTTATTTTCCTTTTTCTGCTTCATCTCAATCCTCTTAGCAAGGCTCAACCGTTTTGATTTTATGCTCTTGTTCCTCACAACTCGATTGTCAGTTTCGTTTTCCCTTTTCTCATCATCTTCTGTACCTTTCCTTCTCCTTCTTCGTCTATCTTTAACTACGTGGTCAATGTGATCTGTTTCTGAAGTATCGATCTCAGGGCTTAGCTTGAAAATGTTTTCAAGCTTAGCTGCAGCTTCATTAAGATCTAATTCAGAGGAGTATGGGGACGCTTCAGCTACGTTATCAACACGAACTCCTTTCAAAGGCTTTGTTAGTGATCGTAGTCTCTTCAGATTTTCTTTCTTTGCCTCTGCTTGTAAACGACTAGGCTCACTCACTGCAACTAAGGCTGTTTTTTTTATTTTGTCCGCTTTGAACCCCAGAATCGAGGGTCCATTAGAGCTAGATTGCTGAACTGTTGATTTTCTACTTAACCCTAAAGAAGCTCGGGAAGCTGAGCTTGAAACAGTCACAACTCCCATATCAACTCCCTAATCCAGAAGTTGACCACAGCAGGGAATCTGCATGTTACGTGAAAAATCAAGATTAAGATCATCACTCGATGGTGTTTCCAGCAGCTTACAGAATTGAATATAGTCCAATTACGAGTATTGCATAAATAGAATTACTTCAGTCATTTTGAACCTATGACCACGATTGCAACTAAAAATGTATAATCACACACTCACACAGACCTTCCTACAAAACATCTCACCCATA
The DNA here is from genome assembly GCA_008642245.1 of Bassia scoparia. Lineage (NCBI taxonomy): Eukaryota > Viridiplantae > Streptophyta > Magnoliopsida > Caryophyllales > Amaranthaceae > Bassia > Bassia scoparia. The sequence goes on along the minus strand of SNQN01000026.1, from coordinate 144,397 downwards.
CAATCTTGGTTAACTACACAGTTTACACTATGTAGTACGATGTAGAAGACTAGTTGCTTGGTTGACACACTAATATGCAGGTGAACTTATTGGCACGTGAAAACTAGAAAGTTGATCGGTTGACAAATAAATATGCGATACATAATTTTGTACTCGATCGTAGGGGGTGGAGAAGAAAAATCTTTGTGGATAACTATCCAAATGATCACTTTTAGCTCATGTAGCCGACTCACTTATTAGACTAAGGCTTTGCTTGATTGATAAATAATTTAGTCAAATAAGGGATATTGTTTCCTTAATCATCTAAGGAATCCACATTTCATGCTTCATTTCCAATGACCAAACATTCAAAAATTGCCACTTCCAATTAAGTGCAACTTCCTAATAATCTTCCAACTTCTTGACCAAAACAATGTCCAACTTCAAACCAAATGACAATACAATAAAATATGTAAATAATGATTCGCATATTATGTTGAATTGTTGATATACTGGTTGCACAATTGCATTATGTTGGATCAACATGAAAGTAATTATTAGCAACCTCTTTGGGTGCATTCTCTTCACTAGATTAAACCCGAACTTATCTAAACTAAATCTATATGAAGTGATTGACCCTAACCAAGTCTTCTAACAAATAATGGACCTAATATTTTTTTTTTTTCCCAAGGTGAAGTAAATGCTCCTTCAAAGTCCAATCTTCACCCATCAAACTTTTACACACTCAACTTCAGCAAGGTGGGATCATATGAGCAGCAGAGAAACAATAATTTGGGGTAAAACAATCATCTAAATTTCATTTGGCTGTTTGATGATGATCATCTGCTTAAATTCAACAATAAATTTGACAGCAAATGATACTTATTATGTGCTTAAACTCCTTTTAGCAAGAACATGTTACAAACATAACAATTACAAGATTCAACAACAATAATTCGACTGAAGCATGCAATAATCAAAGATTAAGATTATCCACAACCCATTCCAATATTCAGTGATAATTCCTTACAAATATGATGATTCAAATAACCACAATTCACTCCATTACCATATGAATTGAAATTACCCAAATATAATATAAACACAATAACTTTCTTTTGATTTTTAAGCAACATCAGGCAAACAACATAATTCAACAAGACTAAGTAAAATTACAACAATTTCCAGTAATTCATAGCAGGGTTTTAAAATTTGATCACACAGTATGCCAAAACCAATAAAAGGTAATAAGATCATGAAAACTTACAATTACACCAAGAAAGCTTCAAAATTGGAGAAGATAGCGGCAACCCATATGCAAAATTGTGCTGTTTGTATAAGCGAGATCAAAGAAGATGAGTAGTGGTGAAATGAAGAAGGTACTTGATTCACTGTACTCGACAAAATATGTTCCTTTGAAAAATAATGAACCCACGAATTTAGCGAAGAAATAATAATGGGAAAATTATGGCAACCACAAAATTGAGAGGAGAGAGAACAAACGAAGGATCTATTGACAATTTGGCAACGTACTCGATTTTTGAATACTGTTAATGGTGTAAGATGGGGACTTTATTTACTCGAGTTAGGCCGTAACGGAAAACTTTCAACAAATGGATTAAGGCTAGTCTTAAATCAATAATTTAGTTCAAGTTAATGTCGTGTCTTATGTTTAACTAGTTTTACATTTTTTTTAGACGAGAACTAGTTTTACATTCTTAGTTTAACTACGAAGTATAACTTTTGTATAATTTTGAGAGTATTAAATAAAATAACATGAAAAATGAGAGTGATCAAATGTGAGAAAAATAATAAGAAAAGATAAACGTTTTAAGAAAAATGTCACGTGTCTTTTAATATAAATGATGATGGTGTTTTTCTACTTGACATATCATACAAGTAGGTGATTTAATTAGCATATTTATCTCTATTATATAAGTGAAGGGGGGAGGAAGATGGTGTCCCCTTCAAAAATACAATTATACCCTTAATCTCTATTATATAAGTGAAGGGGGGAGGAACATGGTGTCCCCCTTTTAAAAATACAATTCTACCCTTAATGAAATTAAATGCGTTTTTTATAAAAAAAATTAAAATTAAAATTAAAGACTSATTGCCATATTTTATGCAATTTTCTAATTCTTGCCATATATATTGAAGATGGAATAAAAATTTGAAATTTCAATTAAATGTTCAATGAAGTTGAATTATTGTTTTATACTAGACATGTTAGAAATAAATTGTGCATGAAAAATTGAGTAAAAATTAGTTGGAAAATGTAACTTAATTAATAGAGGAAAAACGAATAATTTAATATGAATTTTACTAATACTTAATATTTTAACCTAACTATAGGTTGATTATCATTTAGTATCGTACTCTCTATTATAGTATTATGTTAATCAAACTTTTCTACTCTATCAAAACTATACACAATTTTTTTCCACTTTATTTAGGCACAAGTTTTCATCCGTTTTATACATCTCAYTTTTAATAATATATTTGAAATTTTGTTTACAAACAAACTACAAACACAACATTGATTAAAGATCTAATAACAAATAAATTTTAATTTGGAACTGTTTGTAACACGAACAAATAACTAATTGATGTTTTCAAATATGTTAATTTGACAAGCACGCATAGCGTGCAAAAAACACTAGTATACTATGGGGTAGCTCAATTGATCAAAGCTTTCCTTCAGATTGATTTTTATCCCTGCCCTTGAGACCCTTTCGACGCAACAAATAATAATAATAATAATACGGAGTACTTGATAATATTTATAGAGTACGTACGGAATACAAGACTTGATATAATTAAATTGAAAAAAAAAAGAAAAAAAGACGAGTAGTTGGTAATCTATATTATAATAGAAATGTTGGTTTTAATGAGAGGCCTCCAAACCTTGAATGGAGCTCTCATGTTCATTCAACAAAAAAAGAAAGCATGTCATCACATGACACCTATGTAATGTTTAATCCCTACTCTCAATTGTAACCGCCACCCCTTTGACTAATAACATATTTTTAATTATTTTATGTTTTCCATAAATTCATTAATAAAACTACTATAAATTAATTAGACATCCATACAGTATATGATTTTAATTTAGTTAATTATTATATGGTTCTATACAATGTATGAATACATACAGTACATCCATACAACTTTATATTCATTTCGTTATTTTATTAGTTGTTACACCTTTTCTATTACGTAGTAGATGTTTTGAATTAAATTAAATGTATCGTTAATCTTTTAAACATTAATTGGATATCAATGTTAACACTATACCTTTACTTTTAAAGGATCATACATGTCTCTTTGTTGTTTTTATTTTCTAAGGGTATTACATGGGTATTATTGGAAAATAAAGTATACAAGTTCTTTTTCTTAAACTTTGTACTCCGTATCATATTGTTGTGAAACAAGTTAAAAAGATGAACAGTATTAATTTTTATATCATAACGCTTTAGTTTGCATATTTGAAAATTAAGGATAAATGGATAATACTCAGAAAAAGTTCTCTTTCATTTTAAATCCGAATTTTTCATTAAAAGAACTATAAAATTCAATTCAACAATTTATTTATTCCAAACTTCATACTTTGGTGCATTACTATAATTAACCGGTGCATTAGCCCCGGCACGTTCTAGTAAAGTAAATTGACAAGTGAAAAAACGAGATGTGAGTTGTGACGACAACGTTTGGATGAACGTAGACAGACAGCATGGAAGAGATATAAATCTGCCACGGCAGCAAAAATAAAAAAATATGGATGATGTTTATTTTCAAGTTTGGTCCAAAATCTTAATTTTGTTTTTCAGATGGGTGGTTTGGGCCATCTCACGTTGCAACGTTACAACCATCCATCTAAATTCATGTTACACCTAATAATCATAATAAACTTTCTTTTTTTAATTATGCTTACAAGTGGATTAATTTCTTCAATTCCAAGGTGTTACTCTCAGCTCATTCGAAAACAATCGGATATTTTATTAGCTTAATTAGACAAAAGTTAAACGATGTCCCCATTGCGCGTGTTAGATAAGAGAACTAAAATTGAAAATATTAAATGAATATATAAATCTCTATTATATAAGTGAAGGGGGGAGGAAGATGGTGTCCCCCCTACAAAATGTCCACCCTACCCTTAATGACTCCCCTATGAAATGACTATCATATCCTTCATTATTTAATTTATTACAATGATTTAAAAAATACTTTATCATCTCTTTTTCAATTTTCAATTTGCCATAAATGATGAACAAGTTAAAAATGACATTGCTTTTGAAATTTTAATTGAATACTAATTAAGCAATGTTTAAAGTTATTTTCTTTTCTTAACATAATAATTTGTAATAATGAAACATTGCATAATCTAAGTTACACTAATAAAAAGAATTCAATTGACAAAATAATTTGATAAAATTGACACAATGAGAAGAAAAACGTAAAACTTAGAATTTCATATTAAAAATTACAACCAGTTATACTATTAAATTTGTGCACTAAGTATATGTCTCACATTATTATTCGTCAATCTATATTATTAAAGCACAATTTTTTTCTTTAAATTATATTTCTTTAATTATTTTAACATATTTCATATTTGACTAACGATGAACGAACAACTAAAAACCATTGAATTATAAGAAAAAACATACGAAAATCTATAAATGTTTATTCGTTTGACACGCACGCATCGCGTGCAAAAAATACTAGTATTAATTATATCAATTGACGCCCATTAGCAATATCAGAACGATTATTGCTATAGTGATAACTGATAAGTGTCATTTACCAAAACAATAACAATAGATATGACAATAATGGTTTTAGGCTGTGAGATGCTTCAATAGTAAGCTATTTTGCTTTGTATCTGTTAACCGAATCATCTAAATCAAAAGTTTAAGCTATTGATCGAGGTCTATGAATATGTTATATACTATACACACCCACCAACCCATTCATGATACCCCTAGGCCGCTCAGCCCACCCCCGAACCTACCCGAGCCCATCATGATCCAACTCGCGACCCGCCCCTCGAAACACAGCCGAACCCCTTGAACGAAACCCAAAAAATTGAAATCAATTTGGGGGAAAAATTAGGGTTTTAAAAATTTTCAAATTAAACCTTTGATTTCAAAATGAAAATAACAATTAAATACATGATTTTGCAATTCAAATGTAAACAAACAAAAGCCGTAAAACAATTTTGACAATATTGTACATGTGTGTGTTATGCCCAAACGCGAAACAAATTCAAAGGAGGGAGAAAGTTTGGGGGTTTTTTGGGGTGGGGTGGGGTGGGGTTTTGGTGGGGGAGGGGTCGTCAGTGGTTGGGGTGGTGAGCAATGGTTAGTGTGCGGTAGTGGTTGGGGTCAACGGTGGTTAAGGTTGGCGGTGGGCGAGTGGGAGGAGTAGAAGGCCGATTTTGGGGTTTTTAAAATTTTTTGTTTTTATTTTTAAGTTAACGAGGGTTAAGTATGATACTAGGGGATGACATAATAACTTGATTAATGATCAAATCTCATGGGCATGGGTACATCTTAGGAAGTCCAAAAACTGAGGGGCATGACTTAGAATAATTTCTCAAATTAAAACTATTGGAGGAAAATTTTCAAGGTATGCTTGAAACAAAGCTACATATTATCTTCTCCAATAATACTGTTATCAAATTTCTAAAAATGCAAGCAACTCTGTAATACTAGTCATTGGAGATGTTGTGATTCCAATAGGTTTACCTAATTTTTTTCCTCATTTACATGAACTCCAACAAGTTTTAAAAGCAAACAAGAGAAAGAAGATGAGACAAGATTATTTTAAAAAAATAAAAAAAAAACAATAATATTTTTGAAGGGAAAGATGAAATTTCATTAATTGAAAGTCATACGGCATCTACAATAAGCATCAAAAAGTAAAATACAATCTAAATTAATCAAGTAAAATTCTTCTTAAAAATAACCATACTGATGAGAAACTAGATCTGACATTGAAGTGCAGTCGCCGATTGTTCGCTGAATTATGCAGCCTTCTTTTAGCGAGTCCATCTCCTTGACATAGTTTTGGGAAGAAAACTCATTACTTGATAACCATGTAGATTGCATCCTCAATTCCGACACCAATTGCGAAATTGTATGACTTACAATCCATGAATCCAATCTTTCAAACAAAACCCTAAAAATATATTCCAATCTTCCATAAGGGAAGAAAAGAAAGACAAACCCTAAACTCCCACAAAAAGAGAGAAGAAACCCAAAAATTGGGAAGAAATCTCTCATAAAGAGAGAGCAAATATCATCAGGCTAAAAAATAAAAAAAAACTAAAGAAGAAATTGGGACTTACCATCATCAAACTTTTTTATGAAAAAATATATTTACTTTTAGACTTTTATACAGAGTAAAAAAAATCATACCTTATGGTCAAAATTCGGCCAAAAAGTCAACAATTATTGCTCGTTGACTTGCTTTTTCTGACCATTTTGATGCGCAAATCACCCACTTTCCTAATTCCCTCTAGTCTTTCATATGCTTCTTCATGAAAAATGACTTAATGCGCATTGCACGCACTTTTAGTTGTTGGCCGGTAAAAGACAATTTAATGAAAAATTTATTGGCTTTTTTGCCGCATTCCGACCATAAGGTAAGATTTTTGATAAAAGTCTATAAGTAAGATATATATTTCACAACAAAAAAAAAAAATAAACAAAGGTATTTTTTTCAAAAAAATGATCATTTTAAGGTATTACTTGACATTTTTTCCAAAAGTATTAATCAGACTTAGATGTTGTATATGGGTACACATGGAGTTTGAGCATAATGGTGATCTTGTGTGCATCAAATACTAATTGGTTTCTTTGGATCCGATTAGGAGTTAATTTTGGGTGATTAGGTTCTTGCGGGGATCAAACATACATTACACATGCACCCATCATTAATGATTTAATTTATTATTAAATACTATTTCACTCACCACTGCACTAATAACCGATCAGTATTAATACGCATACTCGGTTACTATTCCTCGCCCCTCTTTTACTTAGTTTCGCCCCAAACTTTTATTGTCATTCCCATTTTAACCTTGCTCTATCAAAAACACGTTACACTTCCTCCTCTCACCGACACGGGTTGCGGCACCATGGAGTTCCCGGAATCCCTAATTAAGCGGACTCATTCATGTCGGAAACGGAACCGTCGTCGCCACCACCTAGCACCGGACAGGTAATTTTTTTTTATAGTGCGTTTGAGTATTGGACGCACGTCCCATGGGACGTGCGTCCAATACTCAGACGCAAGATATTTTTTTTTTTTTTTAAAAAAAAACTTAGTAATATTTATGTGATAATATATATTATGAAAACAAATTATTAATCCATTTTTAAAAAAATATTGTTAAATTATATGTTTAATTATTGTTAATTTTTTAATCATTTGTTAGTTTTGTAAATTATTATGGTGAAGTTTTTAAAAATATTTTCGAATTACATTGTTTATGTAATTAATTGTTAATTTACAAAATTGCTCGAAATATTACACAAAATGGCACGAATATTTGCTAGAGTTTCTGATTTTTTTAAAAAAATTGTTGACACCTGCGTCTGAGATCTGGACGCAGGTACCATGGCACCTGCGTTAGATCCAGACGCAGGTGTCAATATTTCAGGCGAGAAAGAGAGTGATCTAGTAGCAGTGTGGTGCTGCGGTTGGGTTGTGGTGCTGCTAGGAAATGATTGGCGTGGTGTTTGATAGGGACGTGGTGGTGGGGCTGGGTTAGGGTGGTGATGGGTTGCTCTTGGTGATTGTTGCATTAGGGGTAATTTGGGAAAAATAGTGATATATTTGGGGCGAAAGTAAGTAATAAGGGGCGAGAAATAACAATGTCCATACGCATATATGATAGTTCGTTCTTGCATATAGCTTGTTTGCAACTAGGTTTGTAAATATATGCACATGCTTCTTTAACATGTTTGTAATCCAAGTAAAGGTTGTTAATCTTGTACTTCATGGTTTCATTATATTACGGCATCTTGTTGGCAAACGGTCCAACATCAAGTAACGAAAAATGCAAGGAAAAAGTATATTCTCTAGTCAACTTAATCACGGAGTTCCTGGAATTGTAACATATATATGTTATATAATAACGAAATAGATGTTACATTTTAATAAAATATTTTTTTATATTTATTATCAAAGTGAAAAAGTAGCACGAACGTTTAATACTATACGAGTAGATAGGATAGATTCCTTCATTTGATTAATATGGATATGACACTAGCTAATTAACATGGAAAATCACAAATACTTACAGTATTATTTACTATACGGCATGAACAAATGAACATGATGAATATTATTAATCTTATTTGTTAATTACTTAATTAGTATTGTAATTATTATGCATAATATAATAATTAAAGGACAGTTAAGAATGCGTTGGCTTTTTAGCGAGTCGGATCTGGATGGCTGCACTGTCTCCCAAGAGCTGTGGATTCTCTCAACAATCGACTAAAATAATAGTCAGTCACACTGATAGATGAAAGTTTCTATAACTAGTAGTACTACACTATATGTAGTACAACACCATGATCATCCTTATCATCTTGTTGCAAATTCAACTTGCCTTGTTTGTACTACACTACATATAATACAAGGGGAATACTATTCGAAATTCACTTTTCATGTGAACTTTGAATACATATAATCTGATGAAAGGCACCCTACCACCAAAACCACCACCTAACACCACCCTACCACCAACAACCACCACCCAACGCCACGTAAAAAACATGTGGACTTTGAATGGCACGGACGCCTTGCATGGGCGTCTAGACCATGGTCTGGACGCCTATGCAAGACGTCCATACCATGGCGTAGACGCCTATGCAAGACGTCCATGCGCTGGTGGTTACGGATCGAGGTGGAGAATCTGAGGGGCAATATGGAAAGTTCACACGAAATGTGGATTTTGATTCCAGTAAAAGCGGACTTCATTTAGCAATCCAGATAATATAACAGTGTACTATCAACATTTGTATCTACACAACATACATCTTTGCTGAGTATTAAAAGCGATATCCTTTACCAACTCGAGTTAGGGAAAAGTATTGCTTGATAGCTGTTATTTATAAATAGCTACGATAGTTTTGTAATTTCACACATTTTCTATTTGCAATTCTTTTATATATAAAAAAAAGAAAATTCAAGAGTTCCAACATATCATCAGACAATAAGTGTCCTTAGCACATGCATAGCTGTTGAGAAAATCAGAATGTGGTTTCAAGTGGACTCAAATGCTGAGAAATTAAATACAAGAAAAAATCGTTGTTAGTGATAACAAACAATTTGACAATGATAACAAATGTTTTAACAATGTTATTAACAATTATGACAATATAACGAAAATTTCCAGAAGTTGTGATTTATGAATCGCAGCTATTGAATAATCACCTCTCCTAGAGTTAGGTAGAGTATTTACTTAGCTTCAGCATCTCAAACTATTCCTTAACTCATGGCCTCGGTATCAAACCTTGGAAATGTAAAAAAAAAAAAAATCCAACCGAAAGGAATTTCTTTGTAGTACCTATGCAAAATCGCATGAGAGATTATTAGTCTCCGTTAGAGGGTATTGGACCATAGGTCCAAGGCCCATTAGGTTATTCTAAGTTATTAGGGTTTTATCTAGGGTTAGGTTATCTTTTCTATATATATTGATGTAATTCTATGGGAAATATGACAAGCAATACAATCAATAAAATGCATGTAGATCTATTCTCTCTATATTCTTGACATGGTATCAAAGCCTAATTAATTCTAAACCTTAAAAACTCTACAAACCCTAAAATCCATTATTTTTCATTCTACAAACCCTAAAATCCAATTTTTTTTTATTCTGGACATGGTATCAGAGCCTTTCTCATTCTACAAACCCTATTTTTTTCTACTACCGCTTGATTGCCGATAATGGTCGAAGATGTGATGATACTTCTTCTAATTCTTTCTACACACAAAACATATACTCTAAACACTAAAACTCTAAGATTCTACCATGAAATTTCTGAATTTCTACTCTAAGCAAGCACTATACTCTAAACACTGAATTTTTTCTCTGAATTTCTACTCTACTTACTCTACAATTACTCTAAATTTCTACCACTACTCTAAATTTCTGATTTCCTGATTACTCTACAATTACTCTACACTTCTATCCACCAACGATGGTGATGGCCGATCTTCTTCAACATCTATTGTGACCCCGTTGTGCGTTGCTACTGCCTTCTTCTGGCCATGTTCATCTTTGGTTTACTGCTACTTCTTCTATTTTGCCAATGTTATCCGCTTCCGCAGCTATTCTTTTCTTCAATCGTAATGTTCGTGTTACAACCGTTACGATTGCAGGAGGATGTTAGGAATATACGGTTAGATAAATAAGGAAAATATATCGTGTGAAAAATATATGCGTATGATATATTTTTCATATGAATCAAATATTATTATAGTTTGTTACGATATTATTTTGTGGGAAGATTGTTTCCTATATTTTAGGTATCTCACGTGTGTATAATAAATACCTATAAATTCATGAATAATTGTAAGGGATCATAATTGATTCCTCAAACCCTACTCTATTTTCTCTATTGTTCTTGACAGTCCCTCACGCATTGAAGGTAGTGATGATGAGAAGTTTTGAGAACAAGACATGTAACAAAATAGCAATGCCCTCCAAATAATAAGGTTGTCATGGTTATGGTTACATTGGTAATTAATTTTGACCTATTTGTGGGTAGTTTGAGCTCGGCTTGTGACTGCCTGTCTGGTAATTTGATTAGGGCTATTATTCAAACTTATTTGATATTAACTATCTTTTCATCTATTTGATATTAATAAATGAAAATAAAGATATAACTTTCGATCACAACTCATACTCAAACCGATTGATAAGCACCCCTAACAATGATTAATAATAACAAACAATTTCCTAATTAAATTAAACGCTAAAGAAATTAAAGGTTTAATCCAAAAACAGTAAGAAATCTAGTGAATAAAACAAAAGAAAGTGATTAAGTCATCATTGACTAATTAAGTAAAGATCATGTTGCTTCAATTCAAGTGGTAGTAGTTATAATTTCAATGCATGATTATTGCCGCCTATTGTAGTATTTTTTTGGTGTATCACCCGGTTCATCCTACTGGACTCTGAATGGTTAGGTTCTAGGCCTCTCTCAATTGTTGTTACGGGGAATCGAACCCAGATTCTCTCTATCAAGTGTAGTCCTAATCACCACTACACCAATAGTCTATTGGTGCATGTTGTAATATTTCAACATACACGTAAGTGATCTAACATGAAAATGTGAGCAAAAACACTAGGTTGGCTGCGGATTCTACGCCATATTTGAGCCAGAATGTGCACACCACACTTTGCAAACAAAATTATTAATAATAATTTGGAAAATTAGTTTAAATTAAATTAAATTAAGCTAATTAATTAAGCAATGCAACCCACATCTTGAGGCTGGGATTTAGCTAAGTGGATGACATGTCATTTTCAACGTAAGCAAGGGTTTTCAACCTGATGTCATCGTCATTTGCTAAGTACTCCATTTTAAATCACATTAAATAATTAGTTATTCTTTTTTTCACTCCATTATTTTCATTCTTTTGTTTTTGAGGTCGTGAATTTCTTGGGTGCTGAACTAGGGTGGTCAGCACTTATTATGCTACCTTTATTTATTTATTTATTCATTTATTCATTTATTTTTTTGCTTTTATTATTTTTGATAAAGAATATCCCTTCTTAGGATGGATTGGATCAAAATTTAATTAGTTATGTTATAAAATATTGTACGGAGTACACAAGGCATAAAGATTTCCTAGGTTGTGTATAAATTAAAATAAATATATTTAGCAAAAAAAAAAAAAAAAAACTTAGACAAAAAATATGTCATTACAAGATTTACCGTAGTTTGTGTTATTTGTTAACTATCTAAGTACTCCGTATTAGTTTGATACGATGAACTTCGAACATATTTAATGTCAAACAAATAATATTCTTTTGGGCTTTTGTTAAAACAATTGGTAAATAAACGCTGAGAAAACATCAAATTTGTGATACGTTCGCACACAACTTAGGTATTATAGTCTAGCATGAGATTGCATCTCTAATTTATTTCTTTATTGTAAATACACTAGATCAATTTATAAATTATAACTGTCACATAATAGACTAGTTGTAATTTTAATTTCCTCAATTTGTGCCAATATAATTCATTTTAGTAATCAATACTATACTAAGGTTGTTTTGCTATCATCAGTTTGGACTTGTTTTCCGAAGATAAATTCTGTAACTTTAAGGAAGAAGATTATCTTAATTCTTTTGAGGTAAATTTTTTAATTATATAATATTACTCGATCCTAATTAGAATCTAGTACAGTTGAAGATATTAGATTAAATTCACATTATGAAATTTTGTTTTGTAGCTAATCGAGATTACCAACCAACTTGGCATTGTCGATGTAATAGTTATTTACTCCATCCGTCTCAATTTGTTTGTTGCGTTTGGAATATTAGGTATAAGGGGAGAGAAACTTTGACTTTGAATTATCTCATGATATATATATAAAAAATATTCATGTGAGATCTCGTTAGATTCGTCTCAATGTGTAGTTTTTTATTATCAATTTTTTTTGTAATTTTATAATAAAGTATAGTGAAAGATATTAAGGTTTAGACAAGTACATTGAAAACTATGCAAAAAGTAAACGTATAGTAACAAATATTTTGAAACGGAAGGACTAGTAATTAAGTACAAAATTTAGTATAAATTCGACTTAAATTAATATCATTTGCACTAGATGTGTCCAATAATTTTTGTTTAATAAATACGTACTTTTACTTCTTTTGTAGGAGAATAAAATTTTGCAAAAATCAAGATGCATCTAATGTACAATAAGTTTATTATACTTTAAAGTAGAGATTATGGTCAATATAATAATAACCTACTCCGTATATTAAAGTTTTGTTTAATTTTGTTCAATTTATTTTTACTTATCTAAATTAATCTAAACTTATTTTTGCTAATATGAACTTATCAACTTTTCAGAAGTTGTTTTGTGGCAGGAAAGGATAATAAGTTTGTTCTTTTTAACCTATTTTTTAATGATATAAACTTATTTGAACTAACTTTTTTGAAAATAAGTAAGAATAAATTGAACAGAAGTTCTTGTATGGATTATATATAAGTACAATAAATTTATTGTGCACCAAGCGTATAGTGATTTTTTTAGTCTATATAGTAACTCATCATTTACTTTACTTCAATAATATATATAGTGATAAATAACAAGGGTTACTATATTGACCAAAATGTTCACTCTAGCTAATCTATCAGACAATAAATTTATTGTGCACTTGATGCACCTCAAACTTTACCTCATTATGTTGAATAGAACATACTCTAAGGTATCGTTTGGTTAAACATAGGAAGTATAATTACCTAGAAAATTTCAATACCCATGAAAATTAATTTCCTAGGAAGTACTAAAACTTGTTTGGTTGGATGTAGGAAATTGTAATTCCTATGGGAATTCTCATTTACCTAGGGGGGACTAGGTAAGTTATTTCCTCCATTTTGTAGGAATTAGAAATTCCTAGGAAATTAGAATTCCCATGTTATTGTTAACCAAACAACTCCACATGCATTTATTTCCTAGGAAATTTAATTTCCCATGAATTTGGATGTCAACCAAACAAGGCCTAAGATTATAAAAGTGACTATATCATCCAAAATGGTCGTCACTATAATCTGGTGCACCGATAAACTTATTGTAATCCAAATGCACCGTGGTCCGTTTTATCTGATAAAACTTAGGAGCAACGAACGCTGAAATCATTTGAATTATTCTGACAATGCGAGTTATTAACTGTAGTTAATTATATAACATTGATTAATCAACACAAATCTGACTTTCTTCTCATTTTCTTCTCCTTGACCTTATCATATGTTCTGCACCTCGTGCAATCAGCAATCTCATAGAATAGATGGCAACACCATTGTTTGACCCAGGAAAAACCCTCTTTCTACTACTACTACTAATTCATAATAAGCAAGGTTATTAGTTAGTTATTAGTATTACAAGTCAAAAACCCTTTCTCATCAAAACACTTATATTATCAATATCATCCATCATTTCTTTCATATTCATATATATTGCTCTTTGTGATGAACATGCTTGGTATGTCGTCATTGAGATGATTCATTGTCCGCACATCGCGGTTCGACGAAGGTGGCACAACTAACAACCACCCCCACGATTCCCTCAAGAGCTATGTTATGTATGTCCAACTTGCGTTTTGTGCTATAGCTGATTATTAAGGCCTTTGAAGTTTTCATCCTCCTTTTCTCAACTTGTGTTTCTTTTGCTACTAATTATTAGCAACTTGTGAAGTTGACTCTCAACTTGTTTCAATTCATTTGATCTTATCTTTCCTTTTCTATGTTATAATAATATAATGCATATATATGTGCTGTTTATAGTAGCATTTTTTTAGTATTTTGGGATTGGGTTGGTATAATTAAGTTACTATTCCAATCATTATATATTTGTGTTTTGGATTCAATTAGTTGATTTGGTAATAAGGTAGCATATTGATAAAATGGAGAACAATAATGTGAGTGATTCGAGTCCGAAGGATTTGGTGAATGAGCTTATTGAAGGGAGAGATCTCACTAAGAAGCTTCAATTGGGCATTCACAATGAGCCACACTCTTCTAAGAATGAAGCATATGGGTCGCTGGCTAAGAACATACTAGCCAAATTTGAGAGGTCTCTACAGATTTTACAATATGATCCAACAACAAATCTGCCGTCTCAATTTCAACAGGTAACTACTGGAACAAACGACTCTCCTACTTCTTTTAGCGGAAGCCCTAAAAGCCAAGATTCCGACGGAGATTTCAAAGATCCAACAGACCACCAACATAAAGATGATTCCAAAAAGAGGTTAGTATCCGACTTTTGTAGATTCAATTTGGTATTAACTAACATTAGATACTTTCTTGACATAGATCTATTTCATAGTGTCGTTTTCTTTTTAATTTATTCAACTCTCTAATAGTATTAGATTGTTAAGGACAAAATCATGTACTACTAGGCCTTATTTTCCAACAATCTACCTCAACAAAACTTATCATGGATAATTGCTTGCTATATATTGCTATTAATTTATTATTATTATTATTGCTAACCAATTATTCTTTAAATATGAAAATAAGAACATGGACACACTTGACACATTTTTCTATACATCACATTTTCTCAGCAAATAATGGGATTAATTAGTTCATTGTTGTCAACTAATTAAGGAAGAAATTAAACTTGATTTATGTCCCAATTAATCTAAAATGAGATATTATATTATCAAACTTAAATTGGATTTATTGTGTGTAAAACTACAGAAGGGTTGATGAATTTCGAGTGACAGGAAGAATGCAAGGATCAACTAGTAGTGGACTTGAAGGTCCAGTTGAAGATGGTTATAATTGGAGAAAATATGGACAAAAAGACATTCTTGGAACAAAATATCCCAGGTAATTTGTACAACTTACAATTAATTTCCCATTTTTTTGGAATTATTTTGCATACATCTTACATTTTTTTTTTTAAAAAAAAATGCAATTTTATAATATGATTCATCGTACTATTAAACATGATTGTGTGTATTCCCTCAAAATAAGGAAAGTCTTGGATAAAATTAAAGGTGCTTGCTTTTACCCTTTCTGCGTTTTAAGACTTTAAGGCTCCGTTTGTTTTGAAGGAAAACAATTTTCATGGAAAATCATTTTCTAGGGAAAACAATTTCCATGGAAAATCATTTTCTAGGAAAAAAGTTTTCCTTTGTTTGTTTGATTAGAGGAAAACTCATGAAGAAAATGAAAAATGTAATGGAAATGAAGGAAGGGTGGGGGAATGAATAAGGGAGATGTAAGAAGTGGGGAGGAAATTGTGGCATTCCTTCTCTACAAAAGGAAAATGATTTTCCTTTTCCAAAGTGACATTTTCTCCTTTGAGGAAAATGATTTTTCACCTCCTTCCAAAACAAACAAAGGAAAACTAAAAGAGGGAGGAAAATCATTTTCCGGGAAAATGTTTTCCGTCAAAACAAACGGAGCCTAAGTTTAGCACGTTGCTTACTTTTTGAGTATGTCATCATCAATTCATCATCATCATCGTCAGTTAATCATCATCATCATATCAATGGTTAATGTTTTCACATTCAACTTATAGTCAATCTTTAGATGTTTAAGTGATACTGTGTTTATAATTCTCATGTCACAACTAATTTTAGCATTTTTTTTTTCTGTTATGAGAGCCACACGGACGGGGATGAAAATCATTTTAGCAATTATAGAGTAGTTTTTTAGGCCACGGATTGGAAACATTTTTTCTTTGAGTAATGGTCATTGTGTTGTGTTGCAATGTGGTTTGGTAACATGCTGCATGCGAAGAATCATTTACTCTTAGGTTCGAATTGAATCATGTTTACATCATTGTCCTTTTGCGACTCTATCTATACCAAATATATGAATGTATTCGCTAATGTGCAACATCAGACCATGGCTATATATAGTTGATAGCAGTACATGTTATCACTTATTAGCTACATTATGATGCATCATGCATGTTTCAGCTGTTAGTTATATATGCATGATATAATATCATTGTATTATCACTGAATACTTTTAGTTTAGATTATAAATGATACATTATATCATTTTGCATGATCAAGTATGACAGATTTCAAAGTATAAGTCTGAGAGTATACAGTAGAGTTGAGGCTTAATCATGAAGCAGACTTAATTTTTATGATCATATGCTTAGCTTGGGGCTTGCAAAGTTGCAATTCATTTAATTTATCAATATATATGCTACCTTACCAAATCAATTAAGCAAAAAATATTTGATGTTAAAATACATTTTACATGATTGATTAAGATAGAGTATAAAACATATCTTCAATTCAATTTATTTGTACTTATTGATGTTTATTCTTATTTGTTTGTTATTTATTAGAAATTGTGATAACCATGTTCTTTTCAACTTGTGTTCTTAGTGGTAATTGATTGAGCTTATTTTACTCAATAATAAGTATACTGAAAATAAGTTGAATAAAACATGCAAGACCATATAATTATCGGTTTGAACTAATTTACTAGAGATCCAAGCAACCATATGTCCATATTATAGGCCATGCTTAATTCAGAAATAGAGAAATTAAACCAAAAAAGATTCCTAATTAATGTTTTCAATTAACTTGTTCTTAGATTTTGATCAGAATTTTTTTTGGAGATCTAAATTAGCTTCTGAGTTCTGAACTAATGATCAGATTATGAAGTAGGAAAGTGATCAAAACATCATGCATGACCTTTAATTTGTTTATATTATCTTTTTTCAGGCTAGCTTTATTTTATTTCCTTGACATTATGTGTTTGTCTGGTATTATTAGTTTTGTTTTAATTTGGTCTTATTCTCCCCATCTCATCATATAATTATTTTGATAATAATGGTTTCCGTAAATTATACATAACTATAAGATATAAGATATATTGTTATCTCAAAATATTAGCAATAATAATAATAATAATGCAAGACATTACAGCACGTAATTTTATTTATATTTATTTTGGTGCGAATAAGCTACTAAAGCGGATAACTGATGATGCTTTATTTTATAGGGCATATTATAGATGTACTTTCAAAAATCTCAACCAGTGTTCAGCTACAAAGCAAGTACAAAGGGCTGATGATGATCCTAGCTTCTTTGTAGTTACATACCGCGGAAAACACAGTTGTTCTCAAGCTGCCTCATCGTCGTCTCCCTTCCCTAACAACCTCATACCCAAGCTCGAACCACTCGAAACCCTAGCCACTTCACCTCCCCAACAGCCACACCCTCATCATGAGCCAAAGGAATACATATTGGATTTCAATCAACACAATAACAATCATGTGTTAGAAGACATAAAACCTATTATTACTAATAACCACTTCAACCAGTCCAAATCATTTTCCTTCTCTTATCCTAGCTCATCATCTAATAATAATAATAATAATCCTACAATGCAAAATTACTGTGACAACTTTGGTAACTTTCCTACAAAAACAAGCACTACTTACACAACAACATACCAATCTCCTTCATCGTGTTTGATGGTACAACAGTCCAACTTCAATGATCATACACAAGGTGCTTATTATCATCATCAAGAAGGAGTTGTCAACCCATCTTCTACCTCGGCGACTAACTCCCCACCTATCGCCCCACCAGAGCTTACGTTCGATAATAATCATGATCAACATCAAGGTGAATTTAATGATTTCGATTATTACAACTCATGTTTTGACTAACCTCAATAATTAAGAACATTAGGTCATATAATGTGCATTTCAATTAGGGCTAAAATGCATGCATTTCTTAGATGTAGCTAGATTATTAAGTGCACTTGAGATTATTATTTTTCWAGATCTTTTTGTTAGTTTAATTTGACGATTCRTTTTCTAYGAGTTTTGTATTGATTTTCCACAATCAAAATTGTTCCCTTTCAATTCAATTTAACACATTATTCTTTTACATAATTAAGCATGTAATCTGTAACCTATCCATTTCGCAATATGTGTTAATGGATATCTCAACACAAAATTTAAGGAAATGATTGAGGCACATACTTAATATGAATTGCTGACATTTGAAGTTGAAGCCTTGCCTTAATTTCTATTGACCCGATGTATGAGTATGTTCTTTTCAATTTATTTGTACTTATCTTATCTGAACTTATTGATACTGATTTGAACTTATTTTGTCAGAGGAAAGAGTAATGATTATACTCATTAGTATTTATCTGAACTTATTGATACTTATCTAAATTTATCTTAACTTATCTTATTCAATAAGTATTGAAAATAAGTTGAAAAGAACATATGTCTTACATTTGATGTGCACATACAATACTTTTGAACTAGTGATCATGTACTGACTTTCTTCTTCTTTTTCTTCTTTTTTTCAAATCCAAAGTAAGCCCCCTTTTGGACTTTTGGTTCAATTTAAGTAATTTTAGTTCAGTTAAATTAGACTTATTTTCCAATAGTATTTTTCAGTTGGTTATAGTTTTGTTCAATTAATTCTAAAGAATATATAGAGTCTTACAACCATATGTTTGGTTACACATTATAACGAGTCTTCTCTCTTCTAAACTTATTTGAACTTACTAGGCATTCTCACTCTGAACTTATTGGGTCAAAACTATTTTTTTTTTTGCTACAAGAGCCTATGCTTTACTCCATAGTAGAGTCTCACTGTTTAAGTAATACAATCATATGCTTGGTGCCTTGGTCACACATTATAACAAGTCTTCTCTCTTCTAAACTTATTTGAACTTACTAGACATTCTCTGAACTTATTGGATCAACCCCCCCTTTTTTTTTGTTGCGACAAGAACATATCCTTGCTAACCATCATGTAAGTCATGGTAAATTGTAAAGAAGACCAAACTTTTCTAGCTTGTTAGTTGGTGAAACTCATGGAAGCTAGGTAGTATCCACAAATGAGATCTTCTTTCAACCAAAATAAACAAACAAACAATTCTTCGCTCATGATATGGTGAAAGAGTAAATGAGCATAGGCTACGCCCACCTCACAAACCACGTAGAAGAAAATCATATCGACCATGGTCAAGTAGTTTCGAACCCATTTCACCAAAACACGTACTTTTGATTGAGAGTGCCCAATTCAATGCCTGCCCAAGCAAACCTAAAAGAACTTTGTACAAAAATTGCCAATCGCCGTACCATTATTATACAACTAATTGCGACATTAGGAATTAGAATAATCCGTACATAAAACTCTCTAAAAATACATCTAATATAATACAAAAAAAAAAATGTATTGAATTCCATTGTATAAAGAACAATGCTAGTGTTTCGTGATGGCACAAATGAGCACAAGAACCCAAGTATATAAGACTAGGATCGAGACATCGAGTATATGTTTATGTATAATCCTCAACAACTAGGGCACCTTTTGTGTTTTTTTACTAAATGATGCCTTTTTAGGTACGTTTCAAATATTTTTATACTACATTGAACATTGCACTTCTTTGAATCTTTAGGTTGGAATAGCATAAGTTGAGTGGATGACGTATTCAAGGGTTTTGAAGTTGACGTCACTTCTTTTAACGTCATTAACCTACATACATTAGGCTTCTTAATTAGTTATGGTTCAGAGATGTGCTGAGAAGCCCAAATGCTGGCCCAAATGAGCAAAATTAACTTTCGAAACAAAATATTGTAGGACAAGTAGTGGCATGGGAGAGTTGAATTACTTTTTTTTTTGCGCTTAAGGAGAGCAGATGGACGGAGATGAGAATCGATCTCAAAGATTTTCATGAAAACTAGCGAAAAATTTTTACCACTTGAGTTATCTCTCACTCTCGAGAGAGTGAAGTGACTTTAGTAACTCAATTGTAATGATGTAGTTCCACGGGCATAAAACAGTTAGGTGATCACTGATCGTAATAGCGATCTAACTACTGATGCTGGACAAATTTATCTAAATTTAAAGAATATTTACAACAATTGAAGAAACAATTTAAGAACACACGGATAAAAAGTAATACGTATATAGAGTGTTTCATATAGCCGACCTCATCCATTGAAAACAACCCGATAATTTATTTCGATGACAAAAAAATAATAATGTTAATGAATAATCATACATTATGGTATGTAGTTTCAAAGTTACAACAAAAGAAACATTCAACAGTAAACGTACACATGTACGAGAAATGTAAAACCAAAATCATGATATTACAAATTTAACTGCTGGTATCTGTCATGCAGCACTCATGCAATAATGCATGCACGAATTGAATCTGAAAATATGATGCAGTAGAAGAAGTATTGAATTGAAGGGATGATGATGATGATGATGATAAAAGCTGAACCTTAATTTGGTGAAATAAAGGACTTTAAGTTATAATTACCAAAAACAAAAACAGGTGAACTAATTATAATGCAGCAGTACCATCGTAAATACAAATACTGTAGCAATTACCATTGCAGCTTTTTTCATATATTGCCATTATCATACCTTTTTGGACCACCTTTTTGCTGCGTTCAATTTATTGCCATTGTGAACAATGTGATATTGTGATCGATCAGTGAATTGAGTTTATCGGTTTTTGTGAACTTCGATTAGCATTTTAGTCCGTATATTGGTAGAAATGCATATACATTGTACGATTAATAACGACACTCGATCATCATCTCGATCATGATAACAAGCAATACTAAAAAATAATGAAATAAATTTTGATTCCAAGAATTAGGTACTTGGATCAATCTTCGGACAATTCAACATAATTGAACAATACGTTAACATTATTAGAGTTGTAAAATCTTGAGCCATGGTAATATATAACTATTGTTTTTGGATTTTTGTTTTTTTTTGGTGGAAAGGAAGCAAATTAAATTAAACAACCAATTAGTTTAAACATAGCTATTGTCTTTGGATTTGATCATGCATTATTATAATGAAAGAACATTATAATTTKTCGAAAATGCTATCTTTTTTCATCTTAACGTTAACAAATTAAAACAATTAATGGTCACTTATTGAGTGATTCAAAAGAGATCAAAAGGCGTATCAATTTGGATCATGCACATTGATATTGATTGAGTCAGGTCAATTATATAAATTGAGCATATATCCTTGGAAATGGGAGCTACAAATTAAAGAGCAGTGGTGTAATCGAAATTTGATCAAATGGATAATATTCATTACATTACAAGAAAATCAACAAGTATAGAAACATGATATTTTGACCACTGCTAATTAAGGTTACACAAGGTCAACAAAAAAAAAAAACAAGAAAAAGGATTACAGAAAAAGAAGAAACTAGCTAATAATAACAACAATTAGCAATTATGGTAGAAGAAAGTTTACAATTTTTACCCCAAAAAGAAACAAAAAAAAAAATCCCTAGTAGTGTAAATGCAATATCTTGCCCTAGGCCAATATGTTTTATTTTTGCAGGATAATGTCAGAGAGAAAGCAGAATTATATTAAATTATTTCTGATTTTCCATTGGATTTTTTTATTTTTTGATTCAAAAAATCCCTTGAAAATTAGATGAAATRTGGTTTATTTTCAACTTAATTCAATTCAAAAGTGGAGTAGGGCAGAATGTCTGTTGGATTTGATGAGCAAGCTCTTCAGCACTGAGCTGGCATTCAATTCCAATCTGCAAAAAAAACAAAGACAAAATCACTCATTTGTTTATTTAATCTAAGATGAACAATTTGAATGAAATTAAAGTTGATAATAATGGTGAAACCAGAAAAAAAGACTGGAAAAATTTACTTCAATGATGTTCAAAGTTTTGTACTCCTGTTAGAATTAGCAGAGTTCAATAGTCGTATATATAGTACATACATCAGTATGTTGCAGGAAGAAGTATGACAGTGTAATCCATCAATGCAAGTTCGAAGCATGTATCAAAATTTACTAGAATTACTACCTAGCTTGTTGTAACTTATCGACGATTAAAGATGATTTATTATACTCGTCCAATAATACGAGTTTTAATCTATAAATAATATGTATGTCATCCTTAAGTAGACGACTTTTATTTATAACATGTTTTGATTTTCAATTTTGATATGGATTGCAAACCATCTTAAAATAGGAGTAGATCAGATTGTGCACAATTTTAACAGTTCAGGCGTCTCAAAACCCTAGTGTAATTTTATGCATGCAACAACTCAATTGTTTAAAGTTTCAAACTAACTAGATTTTAATTTTGTCTATACCAAGTTATATTAAGGCAGTTCAAGCCTTGAAAATGGTAGGAAAATAGAACAAGAAAAGCAAAACAATAATAACTTCATAGAAGTATTCCTTTAWGGTGAAAGTGTGAAACACCATAGTGACTTACCTTAGAGTTATTTGTAATATTCATCACACCGRTTTAAAAGATTTTTGAATTGACATAGAGCAAGTTTAGCACCAAGTATTCATGCCGCATGGGGTGAAATAGATTTTATGTGTAATACTAATATGTCACACTACACGTGTGTGTTGCACTACAATCAAAGGAAGTGTATAACAAAAGAGTACATGCAAGAATATCAAGCAACACCGCGGTTTTACCTTGATTATAAAGGCATTGAACATGGTGTCTTCAATGGTGCTAATATTGACTTGGAGAATCTCAAAGGAGAGATCTTCAAGTGTTGAAATAATCTTCAAAACTTGTCCCGGAATTCGAGGAGAAACCGTCTTAAGGAGGAGATTTGGGCCGGCAAACTTGACCTCCACCTCAGCCATCGGAGACCTCGAGTTGGCTACTAGCTCATTATTGCCAAAACAATCATTGAGGGAAGAGCTAGAAGAAGAAGGCGAAAGATCGATCGGAGTACTTATTGTGGATGGGATATTAATCCTTGGCCTATAAGGGCTGCTTGGTTGAGGGGTTCTTGGACTAATGGGTAGGTTAAGCCTAGGGCTTAATGGTGGCTTTCTAGGGCTAAGCACTTGTGGTGAAGGTCTTGGACTTGAAACAATTCTAGGGCTWAGAACTTCACTATAAACCTTTCTTTGCTTCTTTGCTTCAAGTGATTGAAGAAGTTGTTGCAACTCATTGATGTAATCCACAACACCTCCTATTATTGAAGCTTGATCTCCCTTTCATGAAAAAGAATTGAAGTAGTTAGGCAATTAATTTTGTGTGATATATACTTCATTAAAATCAATCAAGGAAATGTCAATTATCATTCGTTAGAATTAAATTTTAAAATTTTATGTTTTGATGAACTTAGAAAACGTAAAATATGTCCCACCAAAACCTAGATATTGTATGACACGTAAACATGAAATTGTTGTTTTTATTAAAAGTATAATAATAAAGTTTCATAAAAAGGAGTTAACATCAAGGAGTACTTTGCTATACAAATTATCTAGACATTTAAAAACAATGTAATGTAATGATTTTTCATTGTTTGATCTTTGTTAAAAAGACATTTGAGTGAGAAAGTTATGTTAGTACTAGTACAAACCTAAAACCCTACCTTTTGGTTCAAATTAAAAAACATACAAATCTACAAATTATGCAATTTTTGCTCAATTCATAATACTTCAAAATTTATAGTTTAAATTACTTGTTACAACAATGTATGCTCATGTATGCATATTTGACAATCGATTGTATTTAGTTCATGGTACAATTAAACTCATTTTGTGCTCATTAGCGAAATTCATTCATTTGTAAGTTTTCAAGTGAACAACAATCGGAAATAAACAAAAAATATATGAGCGATTCAGGTTAGTTGTAAATAGCTCCAATTTAAAACCGATTGTGCCATCGAAATTAAAATTTGTCACTCGATTTTTTAWTTTTTTTATTAAATAGAAACCAATTAAAGGGGAAATTGAAGCATAATTTGAACTTACTCTCTTAACATAAAAACAAGGCATGAGAGAACGCAAGACAGAAAGATGCTCATTCATCTGCTTCCTTCGATTCCTTTCAACAGTTATATGAGATATCTTACTTCCTTCAACTTGTCCTGTTTCTCTCTCATCCAAACTTGCTGTTTTAGCCCTCTTACTCTTGGGTTGATCATCTTGATCATCAGCTAACTCCGCCTCAAGTGCATCAAGCTCGGTTTCAGACAAGTCTTGGAACATTAAACCCTTTGTTCCTGCTGTGGCATCCTCATCTACCCCACTCGAACCCGATGTCGCCGCTTCTTTCAAGCTCTCTAGGGCATCAAAGATGCTGAAGAAGTCCTCCGGCGACGTCGGAAGCCCCGAAAAACTTGGAGTATTATCCCCCAAATCATGTTCTTCTAACAAACTCGAAATACTTTCACTCATTTTCTATTCTTTTTTCTTACTTCTTCTAGGGTTTTTCTTCTTGCTTACTTTATTTTTTGCATACAATTTTGGAAAAAGAAAGCAACTTTGTAAGAAAAAACCTAGAAGAGAAAGAGAAGGAAATTTAGGGTATTAGTGAGGAAGATGAAATGAGAAGGAACATGTGTAAAAGCACAAATGGGGGAAGAAAGACATGGTATGCTATTAGTAGTAATTGCTTACATGAAATTTTTTGGGTCCACGCAAAAAATTACAATCTAGTGGTAATAATAATCCCCTCAAAAAAAGAAATAAATCTAGTATCGTAGTAATAAATAATAATGTACTCCTTTTGTGGTAAAAAAAATTACACTCATGTTTTTCATACCTTTATTGCACTTCATTGATTTTCATTCTAGCTTCAAATCACATTTAATTTTATTAGTGCATATTTAAGTTCTCTCTTTCGTAAACAATTCAAGTCATTTAATTTCATTCAGTTTAATTGTTTTCAAATAATGTAAATAGACCTTTATAATACGATAATTAAGATGTGTGAYCAGAGAAGGACAAACATTATTGTATAGGTACATATATTAGAATATTACATGCACTATTATATATGTGTAGTATAACTATGATTACATTAAGAGAAATTTTGAGTATATACATTGATAGAGTAAATATTAATCACGGGCCTCAATCACCAACTTAAATTTTTGYTAGCTTTTGAAATGAAAATTTCGAGAATWATAATTTAAATAAAGAATAGGTACGTTAATTAAGTATCTGTTTACTTCAACTTAATTTTAGTTTTTTTTATGCAAAAAAAATTATAAAAAAAATTGTTTTAGGTAATGTCTCAATTTCCTTCTCTCATAAATAATTCATTTTAGTTAAGTTATTTTTAGTTAATGTTAACAAACCCTAATTATGGTACAGTACGAAAATGGAATGTTATTTAGAATGAAGCTAAGGATATGATAATGACTTATGAGTAAAAATGGAGAGAGAAATTAATTAAAGGTTGTGGAAGGAAGGAAGGAAGGAAGGTAGAAGAAGATGACCATAAATGTGACAAGCTAGAAATCCATCCATTTTAAGGGCTTGCAATGAATCATGATTTCAACGGTCGGCCTTCAATTTGAATGTCTTGGGCTGTTTGTCAGACTATCAACCACATGCAGTCTTTTTGAGGGTGCGAACTGAAATCTATGCTTACTGCTTATTATTATTATTATTATTTCAGTGCCAGTAAATTATTACTGTATGTATTTCAGCACTACTCATTTTTTTTATTGTTCGAGAAGATAAATTTATTACTTCTACTCTACTTAGCTTCTCAGTTGATATAACTCTATTTCAGTGCCAGTAAATTATAACTCTATTCGATTTATTTTCAGTTCATATCAACACGACGACTTCGGTTCAGCTTAGTTTAGTTTTCATTCTCAAGTGTCAGGATTCGAATTTATGACCTCTTGGTTGAGAGACAAGCTAGGTGAGCAAACATTAATTACGACTAAGAGTAGCGAATTAGGACCATAGTTCGCTACTGGTAGTAACGAATTCTATGTCTTCTTTATAGTCCTAATTCGCTATTACCGGTAGCAAGCTACACAAAAAAGATTTTTTTTTAAAAAAAACGAACCTACGTAAACGGTACCATGAGAATTAGTTTCAATACCAAAACAGATTGAGAATTTCGAAAGATATTAGCAATATCCATGGAAAAAAAATTCAATTTATTACTACTATATTTCAGCACTACTTATTTTTAACTGTTCAATAAGATAAATTTATTAGTTAGCTTGTGAGTAGAGATATATATATTGTATGTGTTATTGCTACGTAGCTCTTTTGGATTTATATCCTTTTAATTTAGTCTAGTTTTTTTTTCCAATTTAGTTCTCATTATATTTTTATTCAGTTTTTTTTTTGGCGAAAAGGAACGATTAAATTAAATTAAGAGAGCCAAAAACAACAACGAGTCACACAATTTAACTTTATTTCATTTTTCTCCAATTCAATACAATGTACAAGAATAGAACATACGTTGTTAATTATGTAAGCAGTAGAATCATATCTTTCTAGGGTTACCAGAATAGTGATTTAAAGTTTCGGATCCATGAGGTTGTAAGTAGTAGAATCATATATTTCATTTTTGACCAATTCAATACAATGTCATACTTCGTATCTAATAAAATTCTCAATCAAAAAATTAAGCTGAAGGTCATTGATTTCTCTTTATTATCGTATTTTATTGTTTGTTTTATTTTTATATTTGAGAATGATTTCCAAAATCTTTGGTGACGCGTGCTTTGGGTTTCATAACAATAAACACCATAGGAAACATAGAAAGAACAAGAAGAGAGAGTGCTTAATAATGGATATACTTTAATAGAGAAAGGTGTGAAGGGAATGTATAAACACAGGTGAAGTTAGGCATTAAACAACACCTATGGAACAACTAACTAACCGAACAAGTAGAGTAGTCCAAATGCATCCTTCGCTTTCTTTGCTTTCAATGCGAAAGCACGGCATCTTCGTGCCCATGCATGTATAATGGTAATAGCCATATTCCATTGCTTTGCATTCAACAGAGCCACGAGGACGGGAATAACAATCAATCACAGGTTAGAATCGGAAGGAAAATTTTAACTACTTGACTTATCACTCACTCTCTATGTTTCTAATTAAGGATGTGATTAGATAGTATTTAATTTATATGAATACTAAGATGTCGAAAAAGAAAATAAAAATAGAAAGAAAGAAAATAAAAAAAGACATAAGAGTTTCTACAAGGCTACAGTGGTGGAATTGAAGTAAGTTCCTACAAGCAAAGTGACATGAACAAGAATTATGTTCAATAGTGTAAAAGGAAAACAAAAACTATTGTGTGCAACCGCCTTACAATAATTTATTGTAAAACGGAGTCTTTGATATATAGAATTGATAAAGTTATGGTTTTAATGCCTGAAGTTACTCTTTTTAACTGATCACTTTAATACATAAAAGTGTAACTTCAAATAAAATTTACATAATTTTTTGACTATATAAGTGTAACTTGGAATTCTATTAGCATAATTTAAAGCTAGAAAAATGTAACTTTAATTTGCTTTCTCACATTTACAATTATTATTGCAGTAATGATAGTCACTTTAGCACAGTACAAAAAAGATCAGTTTTTCTTTTTTGCTTAATGTGCATGGTTTTTCAATAAATTAATGTAAAACCGTTTTTCCTTATACTTTGTCAAAGGAAAATACTTTCTAATTTTAATGGCATTTTTGTAATAAAAAAAAACTAATAACAGACATAATTACCATCGACTCTAAGTTGACATATTAGGTATACTTAAATTTTAATGGTTCGATAAATTATATCAATTTGTGATGTATTTTCCATTTACATATTGATCTGACATTATAGGATATATATAATAAAAACATTTTTATACGTGAATAAGCCACACAAAATATCTTCATGGTATCTATAATATGATCTCAAGGAAGTTGTAAAGTATATGAATAATATGATGAGTTGTATACTTGTATGCTAATGAATACTAACACACACATCACAAGATGGACTAGTCTGGTACGTGCTCTTACATTTTTAACATGTTTTTGGTGGCATTTTTGTGAAGACACTTCTATCATTACATTCAAATATTCATTTTTTTTCCCCATATATTCTTGCTTTTATTTCCATTTTTCTTCAATTCGATTCCCGWTCAATATGCAAGGCTTGACGGCAAAGTTTTATCGAAATAGTTCAKAAGAATCATAACCTTTATTAACCTACCCCTAAATTCTAGATCCGCCRCTATTACAGCMGGAAAMAACTTTGTCTACCTACCAGGTAAGCTATCCATCACAAATAAAGTGTATAATAATTGTTTAATAATTTTATAATAYCRTATCTCTATTAGTAGTGGGTAGTCTACTCGGTGGGTAGATGTAGTCATGTCCGTTACAACATATCATGATGTAATAACGAYGTCGGATCCGGTGCTTACCAATCTCGTTCAAACCTAGAACTTTTCCCAAAAGAGAAGCAATTCCTTCGGCCATTAAGACCCTACATGAACATGAGCAGACTAATAATTATCAAGTGATCAAAGAACGTAACTGCTAAAACCAACTGCAAGTTACACAGTGTTAGTTAACATTAACCTAAGTAAATATGAGTGCATCATGAGACATGCATTAATGTAAAACATTAGATAGTACGCAAAAAAAAATGGCCCATTAATTAAAAGAGACGTTATACTGTAGAATTAAAAACATTATTCATAGTATATGTTTATTGTGATTAATTGATTATGATGATACTGTTGAATAAATGTTCCAGAATTTTTGTCTTATGTAACTGTTGAATCACAGTACACTAAGCTTCTTACACCAGCCATATATGTTTGTTGCACAAATGTCAAACCCTTTTTTATAATCGACATTCTCTTGATTTTACAGCAATTTTGTAAGTAAAATTTTCAATGCAACTCATCTCACATCTCATCTTATATACAGTACAATTTGAAAGTTTTTGTTAGTGATGAATTGAAGAAAGTGGCATCTTTGAGTTGGCCAAGAAACAAGAAAGGTGAGAGAAACAGAGGCATTAAATTCGTGGCCCGGACCATTCAGCCTTTTCTCATTTGCATGAGAGTGCGTTTGTTTTCAACTATACATGCATTAAACACATTTTAACCAACCCATATAATGAGCCAACCAAGACGTCGTGAGATCGATTTTCATCTTTATCGATGTGCCTCTCTAAACACCAAAATAAATAAATAAGTAATGAGTCAATCAACTCCRATATCAAATAGGCCAATTGGATATATAGATATACGAAGTATATAATTYCATCCTTGTTTTGTATTAAAATTATTTCGTTTACATTTTTTAAACACTTTTTCTTAATTAAATTGCATGCAAAATAGAAAGTTGACACAGATGAAGGNATTCAGCCTTTTCTCATTTGCATGAGAGTGCGTTTGTTTTCAACTATACATGCATTAAACACATTTTAACCAACCCATATAATGAGCCAACCAAGACGTCGTGAGATCGATTTTCATCTTTATCGATGTGCCTCTCTAAACACCAAAATAAATAAATAAGTAATGAGTCAATCAACTCCRATATCAAATAGGCCAATTGGATATATAGATATACGAAGTATATAATTYCATCCTTGTTTTGTATTAAAATTATTTCGTTTACATTTTTTAAACACTTTTTCTTAATTAAATTGCATGCAAAATAGAAAGTTGACACAGATGAAGGYCCYGTTCTCGTCAGCTTAATTAWTTCAATAAGTTTCAGTAAMAATAAGTTCAATCCTTAAAAAAWTTRTTAAAGTTTYAGTATATAAAAATATGTYCAGTTCAGTAAAAAATAAGTCTAGTTCAGTACTAAATCYTACTAATAAGTTCAATTCCGTATAAATGAGTTCAATTCAGTAAAATTCAATTAACGAGATTGAACATGGCGGAAGTATTTGGTACTTGAATTACACATTTACTTAGCACAAAGATTTCTTTGATTTTTATAGTGAAAACACAAAACATAAAAATTAACTTTGTATCTTGAATTGGTTATAAAAGTGCCAACATAAAATGCAGTACATATATATATGCCCTACCTCAAGTAGCTGCTTTCTAGCAACAAAAAGGAAGATGCATTTATTTGATAATAATAAAATATATATGAGACAAAATCACAATCTATCGTTTAWAAGATTATAATATAAATAAATTCCAAATATTTAGCAGATTGGTAGGGTCTTTGGTTCCAGGCTTCATTTACGGTACTTCTTACATTTTTCTGCTACACCATTTATTAGCACCACGAAATTTTTGAGTAAAACATTATTACTCCTCATTTACTTGCCACCATTTATGACCCCTTGCATTTGAAATTATAAAGTAAATTAATAAACAAGAAGCAATCTAAAAAAAAGATATACTTCGTTTTGCTACGCTTTCTACTCCGTATGGTTACTAACGAGTAATGTAAAACATATGGAGTAATGTAAAGAGTGAAACGCTGATAACTCAATTAATGTGTAATCAAACAATTCATAAACTGAAGGTTGCGGAAAATTAAAAATAAAAAATAAATCTTTCAAGGTACAAGTATAATCGATAATTAAGCTTAAAGCAAGAATATGAAATCGATCACGTACTTAATTTTGTGATCAAGTCTCATGCAGGATATATATGTAGGCTGTATTATCGTTAGATTAATTGCATAGACTTAGGTAGTTAGGTTTTAGGTTATATACATACTTATATATATAGTACATTAGTACACTCCTAGTGAGAGTATATGTACTAACAACTAGGTTGTAATTAATAATTTGGTGTATGAATCAATTTGGTGAATTGAATTGGTGGCTTCCTTTAGAGGTAATATATTTATTTATCGTGTTTAGATGTACTATTTTTATGGATCCTATGGAAGTTTTGTGTGGGTGTTATGTGGATATTGTAAGGAGGAATGTTTGTTCTTAACATTTGTAGGGAGATAGTGCAAACTACGTACCGATCGATGATGTGTTAGCTTAATTAATACTTAAATCAAAATGTGTGTATTTAACGAGGCATAAATTCAGATATCTTTTCCCTGTTTGTTGAATGTACGCGTTTCGTTGGAAAAATAGAAAAGAAAAAAACATTGCATTTTTATTATTAGGATATCAAGATTAAAGATTTTTACACATTTTTTCCGTGTAATGTACTCCACGTGGTTTTGGCTAATAATGTATTATGGGAGTAATTAGAGTCAATTTTAAGAGATTGATGCAAGAAAGTTGTGCTAAAGATGATGATGTTAGGGTAATCTGGACGGAGAGTGTAATAAAATGAAATGAATATTATCTTTACGATTNTTCTCTCTATTCTCTCTTTATGGTTCTTAACATGGTACCGGAGCATAAATCACTCTAAACCCTAATACTCTAATATCTCCTCTAAAATTCACGTTTTTTTTTCTTCAATTCTTCCTCTTCCTACTGCACTACTCGGCTATCAATCATGGTGGACGAGGCTCACATCGATCCTTCATCCCCATCTACTAACCCTAATACTCTCAATCACTAATTAAACCCTAAAATTCTAAAATTCTACCCGAAAATTCCGGGTTCTTAACAGAGGCATAAAAAATGTTTTATATGTGTCATGATCATATATAACGCAAAGTAAAAGATCAGATTTTATTTACTCGTAATTCATCGTTTACGTGTTTGTTTAGATTTAATTTGACCTCTTTATAGACATTTTACCCGTCGAATGACTTTTTATCAATGAATTAAATTTGTAGCTAAAAAAACCACGCAACCACACAGATTTGGGTGAATCTAGAAATGGGTCCGACAAAATGAAAGTGGGACCCACAAGACTTGAAGGCAAAAGTCAGCCATGGAGAGTGAGGGCCACACAAGATGGATGTAGTGTCATGTTCAAGCAAGCATAATAAGCGTTAACCTCGGGGAGTAGTTGGGTGATGGCTGCGCTTCAATATTTGGAAGCTGTTTCCCAAAAACTACTTAGCCTTAGCCTATGTTGGCTATGTCTATTTTGTAGCCCTTTCCATTTCTATTAACCATTCATATCCATTTTTACGGACTAACACCAACCSTTCTTCTTCATCATAATTAATCATCATTCGATTATAATTCAATTAATGAGTTTATAGACGACATTGTAACATCGCAATCATATGGTATGCCCACTGCCGYGCTTTTGACAACATACATTATTGACAACGATTTATAATTAGTCCGATATCTCCTRTTAATTTTATTTATTATTGGTCGATTTTGAAACCAACTCCCTAGTTTGATCAATGTGTTGAAATGTAGTGAATATATACTGTATAAAGCTTTAGAATCTAGGTTTTATGATATTTAATGTAAGCATAAGGAGATG
>SNQN01000026.1:45004-101637 GCA_008642245.1 Bassia scoparia | reverse complement strand
CGTAGTACATACACTACTCTGCTGCCTTAAAATTAGCTTACATCAAAGTGGCACACCGCAATTAGCCGAGCGAACGAACTGAACTGAACTGAGTGTTAGTTTAAGTAGTGTGGGGTAGTGTGTTGGTGTAACCAACAAATAAACAATTGCATGATGGATTGGAAACCACAAAAACATAACATTACGTATTGTTATTGCATGTATATATCTTCTTCGATCATTAAACTGATGGATGATTAACATGTTTTCAATGTACGGTCCCACTACCGAACAACCTAGGGCATGTGAAGAAGCACCACAATGAGGCCGGTGCACAATCCAACCATGCACGTTTCGTTAATTTCCTAAATTATAATTCTTTTTTGTTTTGAAATTATATGTCACTGTGCTTATGCGTGCACTGGCATGAGAGTGAGTGAGGATTAACTCAATTGGTTTAAGATTTCATCTCGTTCTTGTGGCTCTATTAGCACAAAAAAACATGCTTGTGAGCGTGCCAGTTGTGGGCTAGTTGGACTATTGGTGGCCTCGATCTGATTGTCGCACCGTCCTACATTGGACTCATGTTGTGATACGAAGCGCCTAAATTCGGCCATGCCATGCGCATACTTGATTTAATCGTGTACTCTATTCTACGGCACTTTAATTACATAAACATTCACATTGATGGGGTTGGGGAGACGAAAGTCGAACATTCATCAGGGTCGTTTCTAAGTAAATATGATCCTTAATATATGCATTTAGAGATCAAATCGAATGCGAATTCAATATGCAACCTTATTGAAATGGACAGCGACTCCTACTGCACAACTTGCGGCAACCCAAAAAAAAATGAGAGACTCGCAATTCACAAACAAGTTAAGAAAACTGTGACTGCAATAAGTACGCACCAACATGGCTCCGGAGAACAATGTGCCATATGAAATTGAAAAGCAATTGATGGTATTAATACAAACAGCATAACAACACTAAATAATCCCCTTTTCTTCACTGCTCCCGATCCTTTCCCTCCCCAAGAAGGTACTCCGTATCTCTATCTATACATTTTAATTGTATTAGCTAAACTGAACTAAAGCGGGCAACTGAACTGGATTGAGTTAGCGGAAGTGAGATGAAGTAGTTGAACAAAATTGAAATGGAGTGGTTGTGGGTTAAACTGAACTGGAAATCGTCTCAAGATGAATTTGAAGTACTATAAATTAAGCCCAGATGGAGTAATCCTGTTTACCGGCTTTGAAGCAATTTGTTGATGAACTTTCAGAGCATAATTTTCATGTTGTTTGAAACACTCAGTAGAACGACACCAATGCATCCAATGATTCAGATTTAAGCAATAATTGCAGAAACAAATTATGGCATATATTTAGGTTTGTTGCAAATCTGCAATGGCTTCTATGTCATTGAAAGAGCTATATAAAACTTATGGAACAAATATATATAAAGAAACTGATTAATATAGTACTCCCTCGTATCAGTTTAGCTGCAACAACGATATTTTATCTCACATATATTTTCAAATTGTTTGCAGACATAAATTGATCGGAGGATACTCTTTAGCGGTCTTTAGAACACCAAATTATTAATCGCACCAAATATATGAAAATGAGCATATCTAAAACAAGAATAAGTGTGGTCCTTATTAAAATCTAGGGTTACAAATATACAATGTGCTGCCACAGTGTTGTTGTA
The DNA here is from genome assembly GCA_008642245.1 of Bassia scoparia. Classification (NCBI taxonomy): domain Eukaryota; kingdom Viridiplantae; phylum Streptophyta; class Magnoliopsida; order Caryophyllales; family Amaranthaceae; genus Bassia; species Bassia scoparia. Next base: position 99,948 of record SNQN01000026.1, on the reverse strand, counting down.
AATCACCTACAAGATTAATCTTGGATCGATGTAGTGAAACCTCAAAATCTTAATCCCATTAATTCATGGAGAGGCAGCTTGGACAAATCTTAATTTACAATAATTCCTTGAAAAAAACCAATGTTTGAGCCATTGGAAGAGTTTCCAAATCTTGATGTTAGGATGAGATCCAGAAATTATGTGATATGTACAAACTCGATGAGGCCCAACATTACAAAGCCCCAAGCCAACTGTAATACACAAAACATCTATAACTAACTACTAAAAACAAAACATTGCTGATGTATCTACTGCCACATGTCACATCTCATAAAAATATTTTCCTCCAAAACTAATATTGACATCATTATCTTTTCTTTTTAAAAAGAAATTTGTTATATCTACATAATATCTAAATCTAAATAATTAATGCTCCTTCAAGATTTAACGAGATTATTAATGATTTGATTTCAAATCTTAAAATAATAAAATGCTTTCATCAAAATTTAATGAGAAATTTTTTTAAAAAAAAATAATTAGATAAGATTTATGATTATTTGTTTTTTTTGAAGAAAAATTAAAAATATAATTTTTTCTGTATCAGAAAATAAAAGCAAAATAAATTGTACAACGCCACGACCGGACAACCGGGTATAAAGAGAAATAGTGATTAGTTTAAAAATTTTATTTTCATCACTATATTTATCGTTTATTTTTTCTTTTTTTTCATATGTAATTTTTTAATTTATTCCTAACAATTCCTTTCTAAATAAAATTTTACCATGTTGCCATCAAAATCTTAATTTTTATTCCACATTTCATTCAATACCTTGTGGAAAAAATTATATATAATAAAAAAAAACTCGATTATTTTTCTATATAAACCGTGCATATGCACGGAAACTAATCTAGATATACCAATATATACAACATTAACACCGCCTTGGCCATTTGTAGAATGTCAAGTTTTTAGTAAAAAATATCAAGTATCCGTGGCTATGTCTGGGTGAGGACAACCTTTCTGTTGTTCAAAGTATTCTTGTGGTGTCCGAGCGGCGAACACATAACACGGTCTAAAGGAAGGTGTGAACCGCATAAATCAGAGAACTACCGCACAAGCAAATTAATAAGTCCAATCTCACAGTACAGTAGGGGTACGTGGATGCAGCACGGGGGGACAAGGGGACATCTGTCCCCCCACTTAAAAAACCGAAAAAAAATCTGTTTTTTATAAATATTTTGAAAATCTATATTATTAAACAAATGTTACCATTTGTAACCACCTCAACACTTCACCACATGTCTTTCCTTCAAAATCAAAGCCCTCACAATCTTTCCCTCCAAAGTAATCTTTTCCACATACTTTCTCTCTCAAAAAATATTTAAACCACAAAAAAATAATAATCACTCTATATCACCTAACTCCCCATTTTCACATAAAACCAAAAAAAATACAATCACCACATCAAAAGATAATATTTGTTTATTTATTTGAACTCTAAAATATTTTTATACGAAGTATAATAAATATATTCTCATTGTCTTTAATAAGGTTTTGTTTCTTCGCACTACTTAATTTCATGGTATTTCATTCAGTTCARTTCAAGTCCATTAAGTTCAATTCAGTTTTCTAATTTCCTTCTCTCATAAAAAGTTCAATTCAGTTCAGGTCTATTTCCGTCCAAAGAAACATAGTATAAATACGAAAAGATAAACACTTCACATGAATACGGAAAGATAAACATTTCATTCACTTCAAATAACAAATTATATAAAAAAAAAAACTTGTATCCAACGACATGCATGCATGGCATAAGTTTAGAGTTTTTTGTGTAAAATAAATTTACATATATTCACATTCCGTACCATGTTGATAATACGGGGTACTTTTCTTATTATAAGAAAAAATAAAAGTATTTTTATTTGGTACAATTATTTCTATTTTTAATTTTGTGAGCGAAATGCTACACATAATGACGCAATGTTAGATATATAAACGAGTATTTAATAATTATTTACCCAAATACTCCAACGCAGTAAAATTTGACACTATATATTTTTGTAACATTAAAAAAAAAGTAACATCTCCAAGTAATTCATATCAATTATTACCGAATCCAATTTAGCATAATATATGCACCGATGAATGAAGTTTAATTATAATATCATAGGTTTTACTGTACAACCTCTCACATTTTTCCCATTGTATCTTCATAGTTAAGGGACTACCATAAAAAAAAAAATTGGTGCGAAAGAGCCACAAGGGCGGGGTACATTTACAAAGGGAGGGGGTATGAGGATTCGAACCTCTGACCACGGAGATCAAAGGTGGGGTTGAAGCCACTACTCCAAACTAAGGGCGGCAAATGGGTCGTGTCGTGTCGGATTCGTGTTCGTGTGGAATATTTTTCGTGTCGAATTATCCCAACCCTAACCCGACCTGATTTTTCCAGGTCAGGTTTTTCGAACCTAACCTGGTCTGAATTTTTTTAGGTCGACCCGATGAGTCATTTTACCTTCGAAATATAATTGTAAAAATCGGGTTAGATTGACCCGAATATGACCTGATTTTTTCGGGTCAACCTTATTGTGGCCTGAATTTTTTTAGCTGCCAGTACTAATTTTGAAGAGAAATAAAAGGAAATCTGAAAGAAGGAGAATAGAAGAGAGGAAAACGGCATAGAAGAGTGAGTGTGTAAGTGAGTTAGGGTTTAGCCGGTTACTTTTAGTGATTTAGTGTATACGTGGAGTATTATTTTTAGCTTTACTTATTATTATTATTATTTAAGTTTAACCTAAATTTTTGACCCATATAAAATTTTTGAAATTTTATGGTTTTTTCGTGTCGGGTCGTGCCGGTTTCGTGTCAAAATTTTCAGCCTGAACCTAACCCTTTTTTTCGTGTCGGAAAATTCAGACCTAACCCGCTTTTTTCAGRTTGGGTTCGTGTCGTGTTTCACAACAGGAAAATGTGCCATTACCGACCGTCCAAAATAAATCAAAAACGGTCGTTAAAAACGTGGGAGCGGTCGGTAATCATATTACCGACCGTCAACGGTCGGAAATTCATTGGACGGTAAAAAGCGGTTTACCGACCGTCTAACGGTCGGTAATATTTTACCGACCGTCTTTACCGACCGCTACCATCTTGAAAGAGTCAAAATCAAAGCGGTCGGTAAAAGTCAACACGCACCCTAACTCTGTTGACTTTTACCAACCGCCAAGCGGTCGGTAATCGTGTATTTACCGACCGATTAACGGTCAGTAACTATGAACATAATTAATTACCGACCGTGATGCGGTCGGTAAATGAGACATGAAAATTAAAAAAAAAAAAAAAAAGAACCAGCAATGCATAAACTGGTTCCAGTACCCAATGCAACAATACAAAATTAAATCAAGAATTACATAAACTGAAATTTATAAAGAATATAAAAATAATATTATCACAAACTTTGATTTACATTTTTTAACAAGATTACATGAAAATTCCTTTCACAATTGAATATTCTCTAATCAAAAACTCGATAATTCTTCTATGCTCTAGCCTCTCAAACAAAAAAACAGCCATATTAGAATATCAACTACCATCCTCATAATATAAATAATTTAACAACCATATTAAAGTTGTAATTGACAACCTATTATTCATAAAAAACACATCACATTTCTTATAACACCGACAAAAGTATAAAGCATAACCTCTTAATTCTCAAACAATGGCACAAAACATATTCAACCAAAAAAATGTCAGTTTAAAATCATAAAAACTGCAAAACGAAATAATAAGAAATAAGATAATTGAAAATAAAAAAATTAGATTGAAAAATAAAACTCATGAGTCATGACTATAATAAAAATATCACAAAAAATAGCAAAATAAAAATAAAAAATAAAAAAAAAACTAAAATTTTGAACCTTAAAATTGTAGATCTAGAATTGAAAACGAAGGGGGATTTCAAGTGATAAAACAGTAAAATATTGAAACGAAAAAAAAACAGATTAAAATCACTAAAAATCTATGAAATTGAAATAAATGAATTGAAAATATAAGAAAGAATAAAATGAAATTGAATATAAAAAAAAAATGAAATAAATCGATTTGTAAAAAAACGAAAATCCATCAGAAAATAAAAAAGAAAGAAAGAAATTGAAATTAGAACGAAAATAAACTTATCAGAAAATGAAACAACAAATTCAAATCTAACAATCGATTTTAGAAAGAGAAAAAGGGAAAATTAAAAAAGTTTTGAAAAATCGAAAAAGAAAACAAGAAAACTAACCTAATATCAATTAAATCAGAGAATGAAAAAAAAATCAAAGAAAAACATACTATATCAATTAGAATCAGAGAAGAAAACTTTATTAAAAAACAAATAAAAAGAAAAATAAAACAAATAAAAACCAACCTAGATCTAGGGCGCGGCGGCAACGAAGAGGAGAGATAGGCTCAGCGCAGCACGGGGTCGCGACAAGGGCTCAGGGTTCGCGGACTAGGGCGCGACACGACGGGGTTCGGCGACTAGAGCAGCGGGATGGCTGGTGATTGAGGAAGTGAGAGAAGGAGAAAGAAAGAGAGGAAGAGAGATGGTGAATGAGAGGGAGAGAAGAAAAGAAAGAGATGATGTGAGTGAGAGGAGGAGTATGGTAAAAGATCGAGAGGAAGAGAAAAATAAGGAATGAAGAAAGGAAAATGGAGCTGAGGAGTCGATTGAATGAGGGAGTGGTGTGACTTGTGAAGCCACGACCATTTGTCTGTTTTTTTGGAAAAACCATTTACCGGCCGTCTACGGTCGTAATGCCTACGTAGCGGTCGTAAATTTATTCGAAGTCAAATAAAAATGTTGACCCTATCACCGACCGTACAACGATCGGACAAAATGAAAACGGTTCGGTAAAGTGCGTCCTACCCAAAACGGTCGGTAATGGAAGCTTTCTCCGACCGTTTTTAGGACGGTCGGTAAAATCCGACGGTATAAGCGCGAATTCTTGTTGTGTTTTCGTGYCGTGTCAGCTTTTGCCYCCCTTACTCCAAACCCCTTCCTCACTATCATAAAAATTTGTGTGTGGTTGTACATTTGAAATATATGCCCCTTAAAATTCAATAATAATATATTGTACAATAAACTCATAGTTAATTATAAATTGAAACATTTATAATTTGTATATTATTTAATTTTTTATGCACGATGCAATTTGCACCGACAAAATCTAGATTTTTCTGAAATTAAAGCACCGACAATTTGCACAGTTAATTGTTGAAAACATTGAAATTCTAAGGTTGTGACTAAATCCTAGATTTTTCTGATCGAAATTAAAGCACCTTAAAATTATTTTTTTAAAAAAAAAAGTATTTGATGTACGAYGTATATCTTTAGATTTTATATTCTTTTGTATATTTATAGTACCAGAATATTCAATTCTTTATACCTTTAAATTAAAGTTGATTTACACCGTTGATGGTTTTAACATGTATGTAACTATAGAATACGGCTATGCATACAACAACCATGGTCTCACAAGCACACCTATATAGTTTCCATGTCATACTTCTTACTAGCTTTGTTTGACTAATGTATCTTCTTAGGTATAACAATTATATTATTTTGTAAAATCTTACGTACTCTATATCAAAACTAACGATGTTACATTTTAATACAGAGGAAGTACATAATTTCACAATGACACACCTAAGTGACCCAACAATATTCAACCAACTAAATTAAAACTTTTGGGTTTTTGTATCAATTAAAAGTTATTTATCTTGCTATTTTAAAAATAAATCGRTGCTTGTGCACCTGGTCAATCTAGTATAGAGAATAAATAAAAACGAGAGTAATAAATCAACACAAAATAGAGTTAACTCAAGTGGTTAGATAAGGGGGGCAAAAGCTAACACGACACGAATCCGACCTGAAAAAAAGCGGGTTAGGTCTGAATTTTCCGACATGAACACGACACGAAAAAAAATGGGTTAGGTTCAGGTCGAAATTTTTGACACGAAATCGACATGACCCGACACGAAAAAAAACAAAGACTATGATGGTTTGTGGTATATACTTAATTACTTTGTAAGTTTGTATTATTAAGTATTAGTATTGGTAGCTAAAAAAATTCAGGTCACAATAAGCTAAGGTTGACCCCAAAAATCATGTCATATTCGGGTCAACCTAACCCGATTTTTATAATTATATTTCAAAGCTTAAAAAATCAGGTCAAAATGAGTCATCGGGTCGACCTGAAAAAAAAATCAGGTCAGGTTAGGTTCGAAAAACCTGACCTGAAAAAAATCAGGTCGGGTTAGGGTTGGGATAATTCGACACGAACACGAATCAGACACGACACGACCCATTTGCCGCCCTTATGGTTAGATATCTTGTTTTTAATATCAAAGGTTGTGGGTTCAAACCTTATTGTTAGCATGATATTTATTATTTTAATTCTTTTTTTTTCGCACTCTTAGCTTTATATTTTTACTCGTGACCCCCTTTTATATTTCATTCCTACACACTTATATTTTTTTCGATGATTACATTCCATGTTTTCAATATTTATTCTAGTCTCAATCATAGGTTTAAATAATTTATTATTGGGTTTTTCTATGATATACCCTGAGTTTTCGCGTTTTCTAAACTGACTCCACGTTTTTTTGAATGTCCCGRTTGTACACCCGACTTTTTGTTTTTTTACTAGGTTTTCCCCTCTATAGTTAACTCTACTTAACAAGAGTTTAATTTTAATAAATAATAAATAAAATATCAAAAAATAGGCAACTAGCCCCTACTCGACCCAAACCACATCACTTGACCTACACCACCTAGACACCGCAACCCTCTCACCATCACACCACCCATCTTCGAACGAGAATTATTCCTTCACCACCACCACAATTCACCACCTCACAAGCCACGAGGCCACACACCACCACAATCCACCATTTCACCAGCCATGCCACACCACCACCAGATTGCACCACATCACCAGATTGTACCACATCACAGGATGTGACGCACCACCCTAATCGAACAACAACCACCTTGCATCCTATTCGAACCACTACCAAATCGCACAACAGCAACCCGCACCACCTTCGAACCACCTCAGGTCGAACCTCGTACCACCCACCTATGAACCATCCATATTTGAACATCGCACCCAACTTCGAACCATCCAGATTCAAACCAWACACCCACCTTGGAACCACCCAAATTGGATTGAATAGGTTTAGGGTTCGAGTGATTTGGACAATTGAACACGATTCACGTGAGAAGGGGTGGAGTGCTAAAATGATTTAGGGAGTGTCAAAATCACCGACTAAATTTATTGTACAATAGTATAGTGACCTTTATGATCGATACTCGATATAATAACTTTTATTATTCATCGCTAAATTATATAAAGTATATAAGAGACTAAAACACAGAACCAATAAATGAGTATAATCTGATGATTCATGTGTATAATAACTCTTATTATTCATCACAAATATAGTCTGGTTTATTATCTATTTATCTAACATGAAGCCAAGAGCCCATTASATATTCATACTCGAGTTTTGTTTAATAGGTCTACTATAATTCTCGAACCATATTCTTCATTATGGTTCCAGACAAATGTTTATGTCCAAAAATACAAATRTTCATTTGGAAATTGACATTTACATTTGAAAATRAACATTTAACTTTTCGGATATAAACATTATTCCGGGACCATAATGAGCCGAGAATCACCTAAGAATTTGCAAGCTTTGTTTATTTCTTAGACTTTTGGGCTTGTATTTTTGTGATCGTGTCTCGTGTGGATAATCGTATCATCATAAGTTCTAAATAGTAAATACGGAAGAAGTGTAGAAATAACTTTCGAGGGAGGGAAGACATATACAGTACTCTGCTCTCGTATGATTCATCCGAATCATACTCTCTCCTTTCTCAGGATTTAGGCGTCAAACATGCCGATGAAATTGCAATATACTTGTGAGTTTTATTTCCCCTTTCGCTCATTAGCAATTTCTGTTTTTTTCTCTTGAGTTTTAATTGTCAATTTATGTTAATTCTTGTTGGTTTTGTGACAAATTGTTGTCCCAGACACTAATTTGCGAGCGTTGAATTCCTTTATTCAGGTATGTTTGTTTGGTTTTGCTGTGATAGTGGCATGTTGGGTGTGTTTTTCTGAAGTGAATAGTGGTTGAATTTTTCTGGGTTTTGTATAATTATGGATTTGAATGAAGTACCAATTGATCCCGTGTTAAGTGGTTTGAAAATTGAGGAGAAAAAAGTGGGCAATCTTGATGATGTAGTAGATATGGACTTAGCTTCTTTGATGAACAATGATGTAGAACAAATATGTAGGGAGGTACTACAGGAGTTTGATGTGCTCGACTTAGAAATTCAAAATAAAGAAATGAACTTGGAAGAAATTAGAAGTAAAATCAGGGTTTTGGGTGATGAAAAGAGGGGAATTGAAGAGGAAATCAAGGGTTTGAAGAGGAGGAAGGCTGCTCTTCAAGGAGTGGAGGTGGGTGGGACTATGGACACCGAGGTTTCGTCGAATGAGAGTGATGAATTGTCTAGGGTTGATCAATTGATGGTTGAGAATAGAGTTTTGGAATGTGAGAAGATTGCTGCGGTTAAGGAGGTGGAGGTTTGGAAACAAAAATGCAAGGAATTGGAGTTATTGCTCAAGTTGGGGGGAAAGTCGAAGTGCCTGGGTGGGGATCACGACTCGGATTCTATTGAGGATGATGTAGCCTTGAATGGTGATAATGTTGGTGCTTCAATAAAATTTGGCTCTCTATCTTCTTTAACGGGTGCAATAGACGGCCGTTTGCCTATGGAAGGTAATGGATTCTTTTGAACTTGGAATAGCTAGTTTTTTGGTTTTGTGCGCATTGTGTATTGCTACAATGCTTATGCTTTGCTTTGATGATCGTCTTGGATTATGTAAATATAGAGCTTTTTTTGCTATTGTGGTGTTGTGGATGTCTATATATATAAAGTATTAGGTTGATATTGTATTCTATGTTGAGGTTTTGAAGCATTGTGTTAATGTCTTTTGCTATTTTGATAGAATTCCACTTACAATTTTCACTCAAAAGCATCTTTACCATTGCAGATGAATTCAATTCAGTCTTTGGTATAGTGCTATTGTATATTTAGTCCTATACTGTCATTTGTGATCCAACGGTTTAGCCTTCGGTTGCAGAATCACACACAACAAAGAAGTTCAATGGTGAAAATATGTTTGCCAATATTAGGGCAAGCATATAATTATTGATTCTATGTCTAATAGTCTATTTTTGTTTTTTACTGAGTTTATGTCAATAATTTTTTGTATAGGAATGCCGGACAAGGAGAAGACTGAGGATGCTCTAATTAACAAAGTGCATGTTAAAAAACAATTGACTTATCAAACTAAGAGATGTCTTGACAAGAAGTTTGCTCCACCTACTCCAGTTGAAAAAGAACTTCCCTCTGTTTCTGTTGTTGATATTATAGACAGTGACAATGAGTGTGATACCCATGTTTCTCATAGGCCTTCTTCACAGAGTGATATAAATTCCTCTATGATGTCGGAATCTGTTGTTCCTGAAACAGACGGAACCTTGAGTGGAGTTAACTATGGGGAAGAACAGAGTGGCGGCAAGGAAGATGCCCCTTCTATCTTGACTCCAAGGTCCAAGAGAAAAAGAGATCTTATGGTGGTTACGAGTGATGATGAATGTGAGGATTTGGAATGTACACCCAATAGACGATCACTTAAAATAGAGAACAGTGACAATGATGGTGATGATGATAACCTAAAAAGAAGGCGAGTTACTAACAGGGTTACTAATGATAGTGAGAGTGATTATGATGATGATATTCCAATTAGTCAACTGAAAAAGAAACAGGCTCATCAAGGCTCAAGTCAACCTGTTGGTACTTTGAATCCAACCCGTCCAAGGAGACGTCTGGTTAAACGTGGTCATAGTGAACAGAAGGATAATGCTCAGGATTCAGGTAATCATCGTGAAACACTGGAAACTGAAAATGCTGTAAATGATGAGTCATCAGAAGAAGACTCAGAAAATAGTGGTAGGAGCTTGGGTAGTTTCATAGTTGAAGACGACGAGTATGATGAGGGCGTGGAACATGATGAGGATTGTGAAGATGATGAGGATGCGGAAGATGCCGTGTCAAAAGGAGATGCTGGAGACGATCCTTTTGGGTTGCAAGATACCTCTGATGATGATCTTGATTATGAAGAGATACTTTCTAAACTTCAGAGCAGAAGACATCCCAACTCAAAGTGGATTTCAGAAGGTGATATGCTCTCCGATTTTGGTAAGAATCCTGAGTTGTGCTTGAGGGCTGTATGTGCTCTTTATCGCCAGCAAACTATTGAAGAAAAGGCGTGCAAAGCAAGCCTCATCCCTAATGGGCGAGGCTTTAGCAAATTTGATGCAACAAGGTATATTAGTATTGAAATTTAAGTTGATCTTTAGTATAATAGTATTGAATATTTGCTTATACTTCTCTTGCCTTAGAAATCAGGTCGTCTACCCTCATCATCATAAGTGCGAGTCATGGTCTGACAGCTTAATTTTATTGCAAGTTGAATATATCGCATGGTTTTTGTTTCTTTGAGTTGCATGATGCCACCATCATTTTAAGCAAAGCAAGAAAATTTCATTTACTGATCAAGCTGTTCTCTTGTTTACTAGGGGGACACGTCTTGGGGAGTTTCTTACAGATGGAGATCCAAATGGTGATCTGGTAAAATCTGTGGAGGAGTTGCAAGAGCATCATCCGGATGGAGGTAAAGAATGTCGCAGATTGGCAGACCACTACTCTAAGCAGCTGTTCAAGATTTATGAGAATGGGGAAGATCCTTTTTTCCCGTAATCTTCTTCAAGCATGAGCCTCGTATCAGCTTGTAATGCTTCTGCTGCTGTTTATTATGCTTATGTGAAACAGGCATACAAGCATCTTGGAGTCCTGATTTTTGTGACTTTTGATCCTTGGCAGCTAGCAATCTGACCTAGAAATAGCTAGGATTTTAACGTTTTGGAAGCTAGTACGGAGTAATTTAGTATGGAATCGTGTATATATCGTTAACAACTATCCCTGGTGAAACCTATATGGAGTAATACTAGAAAAGGCTCTCCATGTTTTTGTAAATTATGGTTGGTTATTGCAATGCCCTGTTTCTGGTAGTTTTGACTAATAAGTTAATAAACAGCATATCTTCACTAATGTTTTAGGTTCATGGTCAGAAGTTGAAACATAATACGCCATTACGCCCTATTCCTAAGCTAATCATTGTATGGACTTAAACTTCGTAAAGTCTCCAGAATTATCAGAAGCTCTTATTGTTCACATCTCATGAAGAGTGAAATTAACGTTGACTCCGAATTTTGTTTATTGGATCATAATTCATAAGTATTCATGTTGAGATTAGATTTTATTGAAAACGTTTCCAAATTTACTTCAGTGGTTAGGATCCAAGTGGTCTAGTAGGGTGGTGGATCGTGGCATGCGAGCTAGTTTGGGGTGGCGGAGAAAAAGCTGGACGCGGGTGTGGATTTTAGGAGCATCAGCAAACCAAAACTCTGTTCTAAGCTGAAGGCTCCTCAAAATTAGAACATAATTTGGTTTGATCAATTCATCAATGCAATTTCATGAGACTGAGTAATACAAGTACATTGAAAAAACGAAATACCAACAGCAATATATATGAAACCACTACTACAAACATCCATTCATTTCCTTAACACTGGTCTTTCTTGTGGTAACTAAACCACTTATTCAATAAACAGGAACTAAAAAAAGGAACTTTCATTGCTAATAGTTAATACTAATAAAACCAATATTCTAGTTGCCRTTTTGTGGATCTGCCTCAGCATCGCAGTACCCTTGTAGAATATCCCCCTCCTCAGAAGTGAACCCAAGAGTAGCCAGCATGTTAGGCCAGCAATGGTGCTCGATGACTCGTATGGCACGACAACAACCCGGGCCTAAGTACGTCTCCCCTTCATAGAAGAACTGGATCACCTCTCCTGTGCACGACTGCAGCTCAAACATCGAGGCCCAGCAGTTCACCGTGGATCCCGGTGTCTCATCATCGAGCTTCAGCCTTTGCAGCATGGACCGAACATTAGGACTTGGCGCGATGGCAGTGGTAGGTGCAATCGGCCTTGAAGATGCGGCTATGATGGTTGAGTATGCTATGAAAACTAGAACGAGATTAAATTTGATGACTGACATACGAGAAGCCATGATATATAAGCAAGATCTTTCGTAGGAAAAACTTAGTAAATATCTAAAAAATGTTGAAGGGTTGGTGGTTTGGTGTTCTTGTGCTTGCATGTATATATAGTCAGTGAAGATGTGGGAGGCCAAGTGTTTATACGTTATGTGCATTTTTATGACAAAGGAGTTCAACAGAATATATGTAGTAATTGTGCATATGAATAGACTGCATGCTGTAGTACAAATTCAGCACTGAAGACTTGAAGAGTCTCTTCTATTGAATTAAACTTCATTCGACCAAGGTCTATGAAACAAGAATCCAATTATTATTACTAAGCTAGTACCGTATATTTTTTGGTACTACTAGGAGAAGTTCTCACTGCCTTTGGCGAGTAGACTAATCTCCCGTGGGAGTTTACATGTCTACCCTAAAGGTAACATCCTCCCAGTCAAAACTTTTTTCATTTTCAAGACTCGAACTGGAAACTTTGGTTAAGGAGTTTGATACCCTTAACTCTAGTTAGAAGTATTTTTATCATTCCATTACTAAGCTAGTATATAGACAATATCGTTATATAGTACTCCGTATATACGTAACGAAAATGCAAAGAGGATCTAACACCAGAGGATCTTAACCCGATTACGTGGTGAATTGAAGTTGTTAAATTAGTTAGTTGAACAGGCTTTTTCATATATAAATTTCATTTCATGCTTATACATGTGTATTATTATTGGATTGGATAGATTCAGAAGTTAGAAGTCAGAACCTAATGCATGATTTATTAAAAGAAGGTGGTGCGTGCAGAGGCAAGGATGTGAGCACGAGAGCCTACATCAAGGATTCCAGAGTAACAAAATTGGTCTGGAGGGGGTTGAGGGCAAGGATTTGTTGCTAGCTAAACGACTTCCATTCTTGCTTTTCTAATTCAACACGTTTTCCCTTACTGATAATCAAATATGAGTAACAAATTGGATGATTCTCCCATTCTCCGTAGCGGATTGTCACATACGAAATCTTACTTTAAACTTAAAGATGTCCGAAAAAAGTTGTCAATACTAGGTAGTATCATGATAAATATATACTATTCTATATAATATGAATTCTCAAACATGCGCTGATGAGATTCAAATTTAATTTAAACAAAAGGTACAAGACATAGTTGGTAACTCATTATAATTGAGAAACACTCAAACCAACATTAACAAGCATCAACTATTGCAATCATGTCTAAAATTACATATATACCATATATCAATCAATAACTACAATTAATAAATAATATTTTAAAAATAATGTACATTTTAGAATTGAAAAAATTTGTAGCAAAATTTTTTAAAAATTATATTCTAAGTAACTATTACACTTTATTTGAAATTTGATATGAAATGTACTACATTGGTGATATGTTTTGTTATAATACTGTCTCTTATACACATCTAGATGTGTATAAGAGACAGGTACTACATTGGTGATATGTTTTGTTATAATATGATAAATATATGCGATATACTTTGCTTTTAGGACAAGTAACATACATTTTGGAAAAGAAAAAATTTGTAGCAATAAATTAAAAAAATTATATTTTAAATAAATGTTGCACTTTATTTGAAATATGGTATCAAATGTACAACTGTTTCTTTACCAATATTAAAATAAACTCCTGTATTTCACAAATTTAAAATATTTTGACTAAAATTTGTATACCGTGCGTTGCACCGTATCTATACTAGCAAAACATTAGCCCTAGTTCGAATAAACAAACTGTTGTTTATACCTAGTGATATAAATTATCAAATTAATTAAAGAAAGAGTTGTTCTTCTTATCAAATTGTTCTTCTTGTTACGTGCTGCCTAATCGAGTCGTATTGATTTTTATATACAATGTATATATATATCTATTATATAAGTGAAGGGAGGAAGATGGTGTACCCTCAAAAATCCCAATATATCATTAATCAATTTATTATTAAAAAAATATTATGCTATAAACCGCCCTTAGAGCTACATATAAGATATAAATATGTTACTTAAAATGGAAATAAGTTGTAAATTTAAGACAAAATAATACACTAATCCATGTAATAAATGATCAATTATTGCATATTATTTCCACTTTTAGCTTTAATTTTTAAAATCATCCATTAGGGCTACATTTAGTTTTTTCCTTAAAAAAAATCACAAACGAAATTTTTTTAAAACCCTTTCTTTTTTTCGAATTTGTCATCTTAAAGAAACAAGTTAAATATGACATATGCATTAAATATCATTAAGGGTCATTTTAATCTCCATTGGCATCCACAAAAAATATCTATTTTACCCTTAATGAGATGTTTTGTACTCCGTACTTTGTAATTTGTTTTATTTGTTGTGACCAATTAAAAAAAACAGCATTGACTATGCAATGTAAATTTATTAATGAATAGTTTAAATCAATACCAATAAACATCACTTGAAAAAGATGAATTAAATGATTTTTTTAAAACTTTATATTATTTATGGAAAATTAGAGGTCAAGTAGTAAACTTCATCATCTCTTATACTTATCACAATATTATATTAATTTGTAATACTTAGCGCATTAATTATTACTTTAAAATTTTTAATTTTTAGAAATACCATAATAATTTTAATTTTGCACAATAAGGCACACAATTCATTACGTCATTATATTAGAAATGGTGTCTCCCCTTCACAAATACAATTCTACTCTTCTATAGAAACAATTTTACATATACAGGCAAAATCACCAATTAATAATATGCATATCATTTCCAAGAATAAAAAATTCTACGGAGTATTAGTTTGCAATTTTGCATTAATTGACCAACAAAAATAAAAACCAAAAACTTATATGCATAAATTTTCCCAAACTAAAGAAATTAATTCTTAATCCAATCAACTTAATTTGACCGCCTAAATATTTAAATTGCCATAAGATAAAGAGAACAAACATTTGAATGCTTGATAAATGAAAAATCATATGTTAATGAGAACTCGAATTTTAGCACATTAAAAAAAGTTTGATTTTTCATATGGAGTATCATATTTCAATGAGGAAAAAAAAGGAGAAAAATAAAAATTAAAAGTGTTGCATTATTACTTATTCGAAATAAACACACTTACAATGTCATAGAAATGTTAAGATTGTTGTGAGAAATATAGAATAGAGAGAGTTTTACACTGAAACGTATAAGATATACTTCAGTTGTATTGAGATGTAGTATGTTACAAGGGTGAAGTTCACCGGTATTTATAGAAGGGTGAAACCTACCTAAGGTCAAAAACTTCATGCTAGAACTATAGGTTGGATGACTTTGTGTATGTAAGCAATAAATGCTTACTATCCTTCAACACACAATGGTCGGTGGTATTCATACATGAATTATTATCTCAACACTCCCCCTTGAATATCCACCGAATAATAAAATTAAAGAAAGGTACAAATAGATAATTGTATGCTTTGGTATACTGCCTCATTAAAAACCTTGTCAGGAAAAACCCAGTGGGATAAAACCTGATCGAAGGGAAAAAGATTGTAGTGCATATAGTCTCCCCCTGAATTCAACATATGTCTCGAAGGCGTCGCATTCCAATCTTGTGCACTAGTTCTTCAAATTTCTTTGGTGGTAGTGACTTGGTGAATAGGYCTGCAAGATTGTCACATGATYTAACTTGTTGAACSTCGATTTTTCCTTCCTTTTGAAGATCATGTGTRAARAAAAGTTTTGGTGATAARTGTTTGGTTCTATCACCCTTGATGAAGCCTTCGCTGACTTGAGTGATGCAAGTTGTATTGTCTTCGTAAATCACCGTTGGATTCTCTGAAACTGTCTTCATTTCACACATTCTTTGAATATGACTAATCATAGATTTGAGCCAGACACACTCGCATCCTGCTTTGTACAAAGCAATTAGCTCTGCATGGTTTGATGATGTAGCTGTCAATGTTTGCTTTGTTGATCTCCATGATATAGCTGTCTCGCCATAGGTGAACACATATCCATTTTGTGATTTAGCCTTTTGAGGATCTGATAGGTAGCCAGCATCTGCATATCCAACAAGTGTAGCATCTACCTTTGATTGGTAGAACAATCCAAGTCTTGTGTATCTCGAAGGTAGCGAAATAAGTGTTTGATACCATTCCAATGTCTCTTGGTTGGTGCACTACTATATCTAGCAAGTAAGTTCACAGCAAAAGCTATGTCTGGTCTTGTATTGTTTGCTAGATACATTAGGGCACCAATAGCACTTAAATATGGTATCTCTGGACCAAAGACTACTTCATCTTCCTCTCGGTGTGGAATGGATCATTTTTACGTTTAATGACCGAACAACCATTGGAGAGCCGATAGGATGTGCTTTGTCCATGTAAGCGTTTTAAGAGCCTTTTCAGTGTAGTTTGATTGATGGACAAAAATACCACCTTCAGGTGCTCGATTTGTAATCCTAGACAGAATTTCGTTCTTCTAAGATCTTCATCTCAATTCTTTCATCAAGTATTTGGCAGTTACTTCAAGCTCTGCAGGAGTTCCATTGATGTTTAGATCATCACAAAACTAGAGCAATGATAGCGAAACCTGCTTGTGATCGTTTGATAAATACACAAGGGCTAATTTGATCATTTTTAACACCCATGCTTATGAGGTATTCGCTGAGACGATTATACCACATTCTCCCAGATTGCTTTAATCCGTAAAGTGATCGTTCAACTTATAGAAAGTATTTCCTTTGGTTTTTGATTTTCTGGTAGCTTTAGTCCTTCAGGGACTTTCATATAAATGTCTGTATCAAGTGACTACATAAAGATATGCGGTCACAACATCCATTAAGCGCATTCGCAATCCTTTTGTAATTGTCAAGCTTACCAAAAACCTCAATGTAGTTGCATCGACTACTGGAGAATAGGTTTCATCATAATCAATTCCTAGCATTTGGGAAAAACCTTGTGCTACAAGTCTTGCCTTGTATCTAACAATTTCATCTTTTTCGTTTCGCTTTCTAACGAAGACACATTTGTACCCAACAGGTTTTACACCCTTTGGTGTTTAACCTATTTTCCCAAAAACTTCTCGCTTCTCAAGTGATTTCAGTTCTGCTTGGATGGCTTCTTTCCATTTTKGCCAATCCTTTCTATGACGRCATTCATCTACCGTTCTTGGCTCAACATCATCTTCATCATGTGTCACATCAATTGCTACTGAATAAGAAAATACTTCATTCATGACAACATCTTTTCTATTCCATTGAACTCTAGTTGAAATATAATTTAACGACGTTTCACTGTTGTCAATGTTCTCATTTTCTTCTTCATTTTGGACGCTGTTATTTCCATCTCCATTTTCATCAGGTTTCTTTGGAGGGAGGATAGTGTCATTTGCATTTTCATCTTGCAATTTCAACCTTCTTGGTTTGGAATCTTTTGAGTCAGGCGGTCTTCCACGCTTTCTTCGTGCCATAGACTCATTCTCATTAGTCTTATTATCAATAGGCACTTCAATGCGCGTTGGTGCATTTTCTGCCGGTATGTGAGATTTCTTCACTTTCTTTGCATCTGTAAATGCATCAGGCAATTGGTTTGCAACACTTTGTAAATAGACGAGTTTCTTAACTTCTTGTTCACAAGAGTTTGTTCGTGGGTCTACGAATTGGAATTGTGTTGCATTCCATGTGATCTCTATCTCTTTTCTATTTGGGTCCACTTTATCTCCCCCTAAGGCTGGGAATACTGCCTCATCAAAATGGCAGTCGACGAATCTTGCCTTAAACATATCACCAGTTATTGGTTCAAGATATTTAATTATAGAAGGGGAGTCATAACCAACGTAAATTCYCAGCCTTCTTTGTGGACCCATTTTTGTCCGTTGAGGTGGGGCAATAGGAACATACACAGCACACCCAARTACTTTTAAGTGCTTGATATTTGGTTCTCTTCCGGAGACCAATTGCATTGGAGAATATTTATGATATGAAATGGGTCTTAATCTTATCAATGCTGTTGCATGAAGTATTGCATGACCCCAACATGAGGAAGGCAGTTTTGACCTCATTAATAGTGGTCTTGCAATCAATTGCAGTCTTTTAATTAGAGATTCTGCAAGACCATTTTGTGTGTGAACATGAGCAATTGAATGTTCAACTTCAATCCCGATTGAAATGCAATAGTCATTAAATGTTTGGGATGTAAATTCTCCAGCGTTATCAAGTCTTATTTTCTTGAATGAATAATCTGGGAAATGAGTTCTCAATCTGATTATCTGAGCTAGTAGCTTTGCGAATGCAATATTTCTACTAGACAAKAGGCTTACATGTGACCATCGTGTTGATGCATCAATCAACACCATAGTATCGAAATGGTCCACTTGGGGGATTAATTGGTCCACAAATGTCGCCTTGAATCCTCTCTAAAAATGAAGGAGATTCAGTGGCAATTTTATTCAAAGATGRCCTTATTATTAATTTGCCAAGTGAGCATGCTGTGCATGCTAATTTATCCGAGTTAGGGACTCTGATATCTTTGTTTGAATGTCCAACTGAACTTTCGATAATTTTGTTCATCGTTCCCGTGCTCGGTGATCCAATCGGTCAAGCCATAATATGAACAATTTTTCGTTATCTAACTTCTGGTTAGATATCATGTTTATTTCAATTGGACGTATATCAATGATATATAGTCCCGATGAATATGCTGGCAATTTTTCATAAATACATCTTTTGCCATCTTCTCCTTTCGTTAGGCATAAGTATTCCTTTTGGCCTTCAATCATTGTTCCTAAATGATAGCCATTTTGACGCACATCTTTAAAACTAATAAGGTTTCTTTGAGACTTGCTCGAGTAAAGTGCATTATTRATTGTCAAATTTGTTCCATTAGGGAGTGTCATGCAAGCTTTACCGTAACCTTCTATCAGTTTTGCTGTCCCAGAGATAGTGTTAACACTTGCTTGAGACATCTTCAATTCTGAAAAATATCCTTTATTTTTCAAAATGGTATGTGTTGCTCCACTGTCTAGAATGCATTGATATTTGGATTCACTAGTGGAAAAAAGGACATCTGCCTCGGGCCAAAATAGAGCTGCTGCCTCGGGCCTAGCCCGCATTACAAGCAGACGTCGCTGCAASTCATTTCACAAATGCCTCGGGCATGCCCGAGGCATTTAAATTCACAAATGCTTCGGGTTTTAGAAAACCCCGAGGCATTTGTGAGGTTAAATGCTTCGGGCTTCTGAAAACAACGAGGCATTTGTGAGGTTAAATGCTTCGGGTTTTAGAAAACCCCGAGGCATTTGTGAGGTTAAATGCTTCGGGCTTCTGAAAACAACGAAACATTTATGCTAGTAACTGCTTTGAGTTTTGATGAATGCCCGAGGCATTTGAGAGCCAAAAAATCGGAAAAAAATAAAATTTTAAATTTTAAGCATATAATCAAATTATAGAAATTATTAGTATTATTAATATTAAAATTGCATTACTATACAAATATTTTTACAATACAAATTAATGGATGCAAATACTATACATTATCTACACATTGAACTAACTCCTAATGAAGGAAACTTAATGCAAAYGCGCCCGTTATCTCTTCTTTGGCTCAGTCCAAGTAAAAGAGCGTTATAATCTTCCAGAGGTTTTTTGCTTCTTGATAGGTTTCCATAAGTAATTTACTATCATGAAATGCAAAACAGATGACCTGCTGAACTTTTGAAATGATGTCCATGTTGCATAACCTGCAATTTTACAAGTACAAACAGTTAGATCTCAGGAAAGGAATATAGTCAGTACCAAAAGAAGCGTTAATTATGCATATTATGAACACAATGGAACCTTAAAGAAGTATGTTATAACAGGGCATGATAAATACTTGTATTCATTCTTCCCTTTAGTTTCCTCCCTGCTCATTTTATTGGGGAGAGGGACAGAAAGAGAGGGATAACATAATTATAAGAGAAAACAATTGCCCTATATTTCTGATTGAAGCCATTCTACGGAAACTGGTATCATTTCTCAAAACTTCAGTCCAATTTACATACTATCTACAGTCAGGGCTAAGGGTATTCATCTCATATGCAGAAAAAACATTAACTAAAATTATTGTTGTTAATGTTAAGAGTAGCATTAGATCTTTAGTGCATCATGAATCTAAAATGATGATAGATTCAAATTCTAAAGTTATTCTGATGACTGATCAGAAAGCGTGTTGCCTGTGTAAGAACAAGCTTTTTAAAATGGTCTCGATATCCTTCCATTCCAACAATAAGTTGCATTAAACATTAATTACTAAATACCGCAACATTGGTAAAGTCTTTATACCTGCTTGCTTCTAACAAAGGTAAATGATCATTATAAGGCTTCTCAATGACATTCTTCACCTGCAAATCCAAGAAGGCATTAA
Source organism: Bassia scoparia (assembly GCA_008642245.1). Lineage (NCBI taxonomy): Eukaryota > Viridiplantae > Streptophyta > Magnoliopsida > Caryophyllales > Amaranthaceae > Bassia > Bassia scoparia. The sequence goes on along the minus strand of SNQN01000026.1, from coordinate 79,349 downwards.
ACATACGGCAGCAGAATAAACTTCAGTGTAAAATATAGTGCTGGATACAAACTAATATCAGAGAATTCTCATTAATAAAGATAAAAGGCATGACAAAGGGCCACTCAGAAATCAAAAGCAGGCAAATGGAACTGCAGTAGCCTTGTTTTGCATCTGTTGGTATCATTCTTCTTTGGCTCTAAAAACTGTCCTTAACAGGGAACCAATGAATATATCTGCAAAACAAAACTAGAAAGAGGGCAACATTTAGCAAGGCAATAAACGTGGCTGAGTGCTAGGCGTAAACCCTCTTACATGCTTATATAAGCAACAAAAATTAGCATGCTATTCTCATGACTAGATATATGACAAACACAATACACCTAAGATGTAACACAAACATACATCACAACTAATTAAAACAGGACATTGCATAATTTTACAAATTTAGCATATGACAGCAGCATTGTGAGATATTGAGATGCAATTGTTCTGAATCAAACATACATTAGCAGATGACAACATCATTGTGAAATACTGGGATGCAGTTGCTATACTAGTATAGTAGAGTGTGTGATCACTGTGAGTACGATGTTTGTGCATTGAGAATTATAGAGATACAAACCTGTACGGAATTCCCTAGTTCCCATGACTTGGAATAGGACAGATCATCGAGTTAGGGAATGTAAGGAGGTTGTTTCTTGTCAAGAATGTCTCCGTAGCTGGGATCGGAATTCGACAAAACAAAGAATGTCATTTTGGAGTGTGCAGGGGTAAGAAGCTACACACACCTTGTTAGATGGTGGTGTCTGTTGATAAAGTATTTCGTAGCATAAATAATACTCTAGTGTAGGGTCCATCCATTTTTAATTTATAACATAAATAAGATTGACAGATTCATTTTCTAGTTCAAGCAACACTAATTTAGCATCTGAAAATCATAAATACAATGGACAATCAAATTCATTCAACCGTCTCATCAAACACTTGGTGTGCAACATATCAACATTTATTAATTGAACAATATTCATTCAAGCATCTCATCAAGCACTTGTTATGCACACACAAAAACATTTAGTTATTGAAGAATGTTTTATCCTAACACCCATTTCTAACTAATATCAATCTCATACCAACAAATAAACCATGTCACATCAAAAACTAGTGAAGAACACAAACAAAATAACAAGTAGCAACAAATACATACATTAATTTAGCAACAAGATCGTGACCACCCAAACAGCGACCCTAATCACACAAACGCAGCCCCTTCATGACTTAAATCACAACCCATTAGAGAACTGATTTTATAAAATAAACACCATTCAAAATACAATCCCAAATTCTTATGATGAGGATAATAACAATAACAGCTAAAACCCAACAAATTAAACCTACAAACAAGAACCCTAAAATTAGAATCCATTGAATTAAAAACCCATGAAAATGAAGTTAAACAATGATAAAATTACCTGCCAAGGACTTGAGCAAGAGTATGAACATAACACAAAAACTGTGCAGAGGTTTTTGAGAACTAAAAGGAGCAGCGAGGTTCGAACTCAGGGGCGGTGCGGCGTGGTCTCCAACAAAGTACTCGCACGAGGTTTTCGAACTAAAGTGAGGTTTCGAGTGAGAGAGGAAGGAGCAGTTTTCAGTGGGAGGAGCGATAGGGAGCAGTAGGGAGGTAGTGGGACGAGTGAGAGGAAACGGGTTATTGTCGTGTAAAGTGAGAAGAATGAGGGTTTGTATGTGACTCGTGTATGTGTGATTGTGTGTAGAAGGGTGTGATGTGTGTAGAAGGGTTCATGTATGCTGTGGGAATTGAAACTGCCAAAGTGTCAAATGCCTCGGGTGTTAAAAATTAGAAAGCATTTGAGTTATTTAAATGCCACGGGTTTTACATACCCGAGGCATTAAGTTTTATATGCTTCGTGTTTTTGGATACCCGAGGCATTTGCAATATATTATTTGTCGATTTTTCCACTAGTGATTCATCAACAGACAAACTCATATCTTCATAATAAATAAGTATAATCAGTTTCAAAACAAGTAACTTATATTTGATGGTAATCAAAAGTTACAACAAAAAAACATAAGAATTCTTCACTAGTGGAAAAAAGGCCAAAAGCTCCAAGCTTTTCCCACTTAAAGCTCCAATTTTGCCCTGGACTTTGGAGCTGGTACTTTAAAAGATATAATAAAAAAGCTCCAGGCTTAACTGGAGCTTTTATGGATTAAAAGCACCAGTCTTATAAAAAACTTGATTTTAGTGCGTTAAAAGCTCCAGTTTTTTCAAAAAACTGGTCTTTTAATCCATTAAAAGCTCCAAGCTTTTTAAAGAGACTGGTGCTTTTAACACCTACATTTTTCATCATTTTTTTCCCATTTACAATTTGCTAGTAGATATTACATTGAATACATATACGAACTACGAAGTAAAACAAATACAACATTGCCAAAAAGGAATAATATATATTATATTAAGTAAAAAAGATGATAATTACAAAATACAAGTGAAAAATATCACCATAATATATGTAAGCTAATATACATTCTACAGTAAAAAAATTATACTACAATGTATACTATACTACAACCTTGACGAAGTGAAATCTAACATCAATAAACCCCTCTGCAGAGAAAGTTCAACTTGACTAACCATCTTTGTTCACACAAAGCAAACAAACACTAAGATAATAAGTACATATGCAGTGCCAAATCACTAGTAAAACATACAATCATTCCGAATTTCAAGCAAAACAAAAGAAGCCCTTCCATCAGATTTAATTGTGAGTGGCGGACCATCTCAGCTCACCACTGGCCATGGAGTCAATCCAGGAGCTGGCAATGAAGCCGAATTATTGGGACACGCTTCACCACTAAAAAACGCCTCATTAAGCCGTCCAACACGACTAATGAACTGAGGATACCTTCTGCAAGACATCAACAGAATAAACAATCTGTGATTTAGTACTCCAATATGATGAATTGATTGTTGCTAAAACTCTTTCGAGTTAAATTCATCAAACGGATCAGGGGAATTAAACCACAACAATCAACAAAAAACACAAAAAAATCAACAGCATATAACAACTGTACAAAACAGAAGAAAAGAAAGCAAAAAAACAACATATAACAAAATATAGCAGTAAATCGAAAAACAATGGAACTTACAACATGAGATTGATTGATTCATACATTCATAGATATATTAAAAAATAGTAAATTGGAAAAAAAAAAGCCAAAAAAAAGTTACTAGCGACCGGCTACTGCAGATCTGGCGACGGTCTTGACGACGGCGACGACGACTACAGATCTGGCGCAAAAAATAAAAAAAACACTTAGATAAATCTTCTTACTTGAACTTTGGGGGTTTGAGGACTTAATGATGAGAGATGATCGAGTAAGAGAGAGAAAGAAGGTGAGGGGTCGTGGGGTGAGGGTGAGAGGCGAGGGCCGAGGTGAGCGCCGTCGGGTGAGGGCCGAGGTGAGCTCCGTCGGGTGAGGGCCGAGGTGAGCACCGTCGGGTGAGGGTCGTCGTGTGAGGGTGAGAGGTGAGGTGCCATGGGTGATGAGAGATTTTGAGAAGTGCAGTTAGGGTTTGTGAAGGGTGAAAGAGTGTATTAAAAGGAGTACTTGTAYATGAAGTACATAGCCCTTACTTATCWTGGGCTAAGCCCATACTAACTTGAATGAAACTGTGAAAGTTAACATAAAACAAAAGCTCCTGTCTTTTTTATACCTGGAACTTTTAATAGTAGTTAAAAGCTCCAGTTTTTATTTGACTGGTGCTTTTGTGACTAAAAGCTCCAGTTATTTAAAAAATTGGAGCTTTTATTGTATTATAAAAATTAGGATGGCATAAAAGCTCCAAGCTTTAAAAAAAACTGAAACTTTTGTGAGAATGCTTTTAGCCTTTTTTCCACTAGTGTTTAAAACAAAACATGAGTGAGGTAGGTCCTTCAAAACATAAAAGAAACTTAAAGTGGGAAACACACTTAATGGTAGTACATGAATTGGAATATTTTAGGTATTGTTGATTTTAGGCGTTGCTGCTTTCCCCAATGACAAATTCATTTCCGGTGTCTATGTCACCCATTACAAAGTCAGACACATCAAGGCTTGTGATGGGTGTGTCTGTCTCATTAAAATTAGCTTCGACATTTTTACCCTTCACTGAAGCCTGGTACAGGTCTACCAAATGTTTTGCAGTACGRCATGTACGTCCCCAATGCCCTGTCATGCCACACCTGTAGCATTTGTCATTTCCTTTTGAGGAATTTGGCTGATGGTTTCCATGTTGGTGACCTTTCTGCTTGTTGTTTCTTGGGGAAAAGTTATTTCTACCGCGTCCACGACCTCGACCGCGGAAGTTCCTTCCGCGACCTCGTCCGCGACCATTATAATTTCCCTCCCACCTCTATTTATTGCATTTTCCTCAGATGGGTTGGGATTCTCAACTGCATTTGCCTCGTGGAATGCCAAAGACCCACATGATCTAAGGTTGTGATTTTTCATCAGGAGGTCATTGTTCTGTTCAGCAACCAGCAGTATTGACATTATATCAGAGAATTTCTTGAACCTTCTTTCACGATATTGCTCTTGYAGCAATATGTTGCTTGCATGGAAGGTGGTGAGAGTTTTCTCAATCATTTGTTCTTCGGTGATTGTTTGATGACAGTATCTCAGTATAAATACTATTCTATGCAGATTGGAATTAAAGTCACTGATGGATTTAAAATCCCGGAATCTCATATTGGTCCATTCAAACTGAGCCTTAGGGAGGAGCACCCTTTTGTGGTGTCCATACATCTCATTAAGTTTGTCTCATAATTCTTTGGGATCATCAACTAAGAGATACTCGGTTTTTAAACTTTCGTGCAAGTGGTGCCTAAGCAGCACCAAGGCTTTTGCCTTGTCTTGCTCAGTGACAGTTTTTACAACTGTGGTTCCATCTGCATTTTTCTCAGAGGGGGGATCGTTTATAGCATGCTCCAATCCTTAGCTTGGGCTTTCAAATTCATCTGGGCGTCCACTTTCCATTCCAGAAATTTTTGACCGAATAGGTAAGAATAGAGGTGATCAATATTAGCCCGGCCCGCCCGCAAAAAGTGAGGGCTTTGGGCAACTAAAAACATCAATTTTTAGTTCAAAAGCCCGGCCCGGCCCATATAAGCCCGCACTTTTCACTACTACAAAAAAGCTCGAAGAAACCGGTCCAAAATGGCCTAAGAGACCGCATTACAACCGGTCTCTAGCTCATAGGGCTCTTAGGGTTAGAGACCGGTTAGTAATTGCGGTCTCTTAAACTGTTACAACATAAGAGACCGTGTCTGACACATAACCGGTCTCTTTGGTTATTTTTTTAAATAAAAAAAAAAACAATGTGAGGTGGGGAATCTCCCTTGCCACCTCACAAACAACTATCAATTAACTTCGTAAATACACAACAAATACCAAAAAAAATACTTCTATAAATAAATTTATACACCACTGCTGCTCCTCTTCTCAACAAATATCAATTGGTTTAGTCTATTCAAAAATTAAATTAAATTCAAAAAATAAAGAGCACCACTTCTCCTCTTCTCCTCTGCCACCACCGTGCTCCTCTTCTCCTCTGCCACCACCGCTGCTCCTCTTCTCCTCTGCCACCGCCGCCGCCCTCTTCTCCTCTGCACCACCGCTCTTTTTTGAATTCCCGCAGCCACCGCTGCTCCTCTTCAAATCGAATTCCTTCAAATAAAAAAAAACGAATCTAAAATTAATTGATAAAAAACCCAGAAATCATAAACGTAAACCGAAAAAATCATAAAAAACGAAATCTAAAAATATTGAAAAAAAAACCAGAAATCATAATCATAACCCAGAAATCATAATGTAAATCGAAAAAATAACTTATGAAAATAAGCATAAACCAGAAATCAAAAAAATAAGAAATCTAAAAGAAATCTAACCCAGAAATCATAAACCAGAATATATTCACATAAAAAATATATTCAAAATATAGATCTAAAAAAAAAAAACCAATTCACATAAAAACCAGCAATAACAAAATAACAACGAAATCAGCAATAACAAAATAAGGGACAATTAAGGGAAAATTCAGAAAAAAAAAAGAAATTAAAATTTTGAAGTGAAGAAAATTCAGAATATATTTTGCAAAACACGACCCACAACCCACAACCAGAACAATCGAAAAAACCAAAAAAGGAAAAATCAATCAAAAAAAATCCCAGAAACACAATGAACATATTTAATGTCCCACTATATTCAACAAGTAATTTAACATAATTCATCACATACCTAGCAACCGTATGAATCTCAACTCCATCCAAACCCCCTTAGCAATCACGAGCTCAACAAAATAGATCTGAAAGAAGAAAAACACATGAAACAAAACGATTTTTAAAAAATCCTTAAAACTCAAATAAATATTCATAAGAACAAAAAAAAAAAAGATATAAAAGAAGAAAAAAATTCGGAAAAATGATTCAAAACTGTAAGATCAATCGAAAAAGATAATCTCAACTCCATCAAAAACCTCCTTAGCCGTCACGAGCTTAGATCTGAAAGAAGAAGAAAACGCATGAAAAAAAACGATTTTTAAAAAAACAACTTAAAACTCAATAAAAATTCATAAGAACAAAAAATAGATATAAAAGAAGAAAAAAATCGGAAAAATGATTTTAAAACTGAAAACATCAATCGAAAAAGATAATCTCAACTCCATCCAAAACCCCTTAGCAATCACGAGCTCAACGAATAGATCTGAAAGAAGAAAACACACATGAAAAAAAACCGATTTTTTTAAATCCTTAAAAACTCAAATAAAAATTCATAAGAACAAAAAAAAGATATAAAAGAAGAAAAAAATTCGGAAAAATGATTTTAAAACTGAAAAGATCAATCGAAAAAGATAGATCTAAATGAAGAAGAAGAAGAAAGATTTATGAGATGAGAAAGAGAGATAAGAACGTGAGATGAGAGAGAGAGGAGAGAGAAGTAGTATAAAAAAAAAAGAGAGATAAGAGGGTTATGCGAGTGATGTGAATCAAAGTGTGAGGATAAGAGAGAAGCAGTATAAAAAAAAAGAGAGAGAGGTGTGACATGTGTCATGTGGTACGCAATAATGAATTGTATTATTGGGCCCACTAAGAGCAAAGAGACCGGTTTTACCTTAAAACCGGTTTCTTTGTTGAATTTGACCACAACTTAAGAGATGTGGTATAAATAACCGGTCTTTTAGACTAATCTAAGAGACCGGTTTTCATGAATATCCGGTCTCTTAATTTAAGAGACCGGTTTTCATACACCAACGGTCTCTTAAAACTGGTGCCTAATCCAATTTTTGTAGTAGTGTTTGGGCGGGTTTCGACTATACTTTTTATATACAAGCCCGATCCGGCCCGCCCATTTGATCACCTCTAGTCAAGAATGTTGAATTATTGTCTTTTTATCAAATCGCCCATATTAGCTACTATCAAATTTTTATATACGAGTAGTTAGTTAACAATACAATAATAAACTAATATCAATAATTCCTCCCCCTTAGTTTATTATTGAGGATTTATAGTTAAAACACAAATAAATTTACAATCGAAAAATAATAATTAAGTTGAAAAACATGTTAAATAACAAAACATGAATAATAACAAGAACATCATAAATAACAACAATAACAATATAAATAAGAATAATAATAAGAGATTATTTTTGTGTTAACATGAAAAGTACTAATGCTACAAGTAATACAAATAATCTCGCAATTAGGAATAAATAAATTTTTATTTGTTTTAAATCATCTTCAAAAGTAAAAGTCGGAGGGGATTGATCGTCGCCGGCCGGTGCCATGGTGGTCGAGTATTAGGAGGATGAAGAAGATGAAAATTTTAGAGTGAGATAGATGTAAAAAGGATAAGATAAGATAAGAGATTATGTGGTGAAAAAGGGTAAGGGTAATCCACCTTTTATAGAGGATAAATCATAACTGTATAATGAACTGTTTATAGGTAATGAATAACAGTGTAGTGTAGGTAGAAGGAATAGTATTAATATGTATATGTTAAATATATAAAGTTTACAAGAATTATCACACTGGGATGCAAGCTGTAGTGGTCCGAGAACCCAAGATCTGTGCAAGAGATCGCGGGTTCGAAAACAAATAAAGTCGTAAAAGTATAAAATATAAAGTATAAAAATTGTAAAGGCTGCATCATTTTTTACATAAAATCAATTTTAGACTGATTGAGTCTCAAAGGACAAGAATATAAGAGAACATACAAAATATTATGTATTATCATCCATACTATATGTATGCATAATATTACGTTTTGGTTACTATAATAAGTATAGTATGTATGACTGATTTACCAAAGTAGTTGTACGCAAATAAGTGTATATGGTAAACAATAAAAGAAGACAAACATAAAAACCCATATATACCGATAGTAACAAAGTGATAAATATTCTCTTTGTGGGTTTCTGATATAGATGTTTCCAAATATGGGCAACTATAGAGCATACTCCCCGAAAACATTTTTGACGAAATAACTATCACTTCGTTTATTTTAGAACAGGTATAAGTATACCTGATAAATGTGGTCGTGCTGATAACGTGTTGTGAGAAATATAGAATAGAGAGAGTTTTACACTGAAACGTATAAGATATACTTCAGTTGTATTGAGATGTAGTATGTTACAAGGGTGAAGTTCACCGGTATTTATAGAAGGGTGAAACCTACCCAAGGTCAAAAACTTCATGCTAGAATTATAGGTTGGATGACTTTGTGTTTGTAAGCAATAAATGCTTACTATCCTTCAACACATAATGGCCGGTGGTATTCATATATGAATTATTATCTCAACAAAGATTAAAATGTTCTCGCACGCTATACACGCATAGCGTGCATAAAAAAAACTAGTATATATAGGCATCGGGTACCCAACCAGGACATAGTCCTATTGTACTAACGCTGACAAATGTGTCGTGTCGTGTTCATGTCATAATTTTTTCGTGTCAAAAACCCTTGACCCTAACCCGACCCATTTAACCTTTTGTGTCAAGAATCTCAAACCTAACCTGCTTTTTTCAGGTCGTGTTCGTGTCACATTAGTTTTTGCTTTTTTTTTCCCACTATTTTTTAATTTTGGCATCAATTTTTATCTCAAGTAATATATTTTAATTTCGTATTTTAAAGTTTCATGTCATTTCAGGTTGGTTTTGTATCGAGAATTTCAAACTGAACCCTAACTCATTTAATTTCAGGTCGTGTTCGTCTCAACTCATTTAACTTTTCGTGCCGAAAATCTCAAACCTAACCCACTTTTTTCAGATTGTGTTTATGTCGTGTCAGTTTTTGCCAGTGTTATATTGTACACATGCACAAAGTATGCTTAACACGAGTCATATTTGGTGCTTAGGGATTTAAGAAGAGGGGTTTGAACTTTGAAAATCAAAAATAACTATTGATTATGCAAAGTGGTTTATACCGTGACAATTTAGTGCTATCCAAATTTGGATCTGTACAAATATGTTATACAATAGAATCTCAGCCATTAATGGATATCAAATCAAGGGATATACAGATTGAACATATTCAGAGATTGTTCTTTTCAACTCATTTTCAGTGTTATTGAAAAAAAATATACAAAGTACTTGTAATTCAAAAAAAACAATATCATGATAGAACAAAAGATAAAATGTACTTATTTTATTTGATACTACATAAAAGTGCTGAATTCAAATGCAATAACGGTGAAGAAATATTTGAAACCTAGAACTTAAATATAGGATCCATTATTGCAATTTCAAAATTAAATACGTTGCTAAGTGAGATTGATTTGAATATAAGTATAAACCTTTTGAATATCATAATTATTTAAAACTCCTTTAAGTTAGGTTGAATGAGTAATTTGAGTTGTAAACTGGTCCAATTAATGAAAGGATGTATGCTGGAGACAACCAAATCATAGCCGTTGTCAAAATCTAAAAAACGAAACAAATGTTTTGGTAGCGAACGGTCACATGGCCCGATGTCCTTATCACATGTCTTTGCCAATTGCTCTGGCTATCCTTGTATAGTTGTATGGATCCGCAAATTCTACTATACAATCGGTGCTGAACCATAAAAATTTATTGGTTTCAACTTATTAACTTTAATTTAGCAAAAAAACTTATTAATTTGTTTAAATGAGATTATTCAATTGAAATACGAAGTACGTAATTTTTTTACACTTGATGATATCATGTAAGATATTGATAGTACGTCTCGTAACATCATTCTTCCACCACATGACCCTTGTACTATGGTTTTCTTTTGTCAATTATCATTAGTACTAGTTGTTACACCATATCTTTTGCTAAGCGTGATTATATACTATTATTTATATAAATTTCAATTCTTTTGTATTTTAAAATTCGTAAGTCACCTAATTAATCTTTGTTGGTACATTACATTATTGAGCTATTTGGTTTCAACAAACATATTTTAAGGCTATTATTATTATTTCAATAGATTATTCTAGGATGGAGTTTCTGAGTTGGATCAACACCCTGACCATTAATAAAAGTTTCACATTATTCTACATTGTATTTGAAATTATTTAAAATATTGAATCAATACAAATTCACTATTTTTATATAATTGACATCAATGATATTATTGTGTTATTTGTGTAATTTCAAATATCATACAACAAAGAAAATAATTAGGAATGCAAGTTGTTTTTAATGACACTCCCTTATACCACAATGTTCAGTAATATTTGGATATATTAGCTAAAACAATATGCATATGTTACTTTTTTCTAAGACTATGTCGTACTCAAGTTAGAATTCGATATTTTGCTGTATTGCACAAAGCTACTTCGATTCTACGAAGGAACATCTTCCAAAGATAAATTAGAGTGTGCAAGATTAATATCGGATTTTGGCTTAATTTACTTCTTTTGAGTTGTCCCAACAACTAAACTTACCCTTTTTACAAGTAATCCGATTATGATTAACAAGTTGAATTATAAATGATCAAGAACTCATCAAGTAATAATAAAAATGATAAAATCATAGTTACTCCATACTACAAATAGAATGAATTAGCATAATAATAATAATAATAGAATGAAATTCCAACAATTTCTCTCCTCTTACTTCTCACAACCCTCTAAAATAATTTTTTTTAAAAATGAAATCATATAATAATTTAATTAATAATATGATATGATATGAATATATGATTAGTGGTTTCCCCGTAAAAAAGTCGACACATTATAAGAGGCCCTTGACAACCTCACCACATGTTGCTCTGCCTCTTTCTTCTTCATTGACGCATTTCATCGAACACTTTCTGTGCGTCTTTTCTCTCTCCCTCTACATTCCCCTCTCTCTCTCTCTTCGCTTACTTTCATTCGTTTTCTTCTTCAGATTAGGAGAGAGAGAGGCTGTAGAAATCCCTACATTCTCTTTTCACGCATTTTGAGAAAAAAAATTCATCACTAATTATTCATCATAAATAAAGCGAAATTTCAGAGAATTAACTCATACAAATACATATTCTTATATACATAAAAATGGAGGTTTCAAAGGCTTCTTTCATTGTTTTGGTTGTTTTCTCTCTCATCTTTTCAATGGCTCAGGCTCAAGCTGCGGGTCCCGCGCCTGCCCCTACTAGCGACGGTAATTTTTCAATTTTTCTTCATTTTTTTTTTGTTAATTGTATGATAAAATTCTGAACTTGAATTGATGGGATTTTGATTATACAAAATGAGTAATTGGGTATGTTTTTTTTTTTCATGAATGTGATGTTTTGATGTTTGTTTTTCAATATGGTTAGTTTGCTATGTTTGTTTTCTGCATAAGTTTTCTTTTAGATCCATGATTCATGATTGTTTGTTGATTTTTATGTTTGTTTTTTTGTTTTTTTTGAAGAATTTCATCATACACCTTGATTGCATTCGTAAAAATCAAAACTTTGTCGTTGTTAAACCATTTTATTAGTAATGCGCATGAAAAAGTTTGGGTTTGTGATTTTTAGATCTGTGTCATATTAAACAGAATTGTGATAATGAATTAAATATAATTTGAATTTTAATGATTTTTTGTAAAAGGTTTCAAAAGGAAAGTTTCGATTTTTTAACAAAAAAGGATTAAAGTATTGAATTTAAAGATTGAAATTGACTCAAAAATTAAAGTGCTTAATATGGTAGTGCAATTATGAAGAACTTCTAACATTTTCTTTTCCTTTTGCTGTAATTTGTTCCCAAAATGATGAACAAAGTTTTTAAGTTTGCAACTTTTTTGCATGCTTTTACTGCTCTTACATTAGGATTTGGTAGCTGTTTATGTGAGGTGTATTATGAAGTGACTGATGATGTTGGATTGTTTGATTTTTGAAAGTGACATATATATCTTATAATAAGCTATGAAATTGACAGCATTAATTTGGGGAGTTTTAGAGATAGTTTTATTTAAATGCTACATTATTTTAAGATGATGGAAAGTTGTAGATTGAAATTTTGTCAAGGGTTGTTGGTTCAGATAAGATCTGCAATTTTGAATCCGCTTTTTATAATTCTGTTTAGCACAGTTGAGTTTCTGATGCTAAAATTAGCTTTTCAAGTTATGTAGTGTACTAATTCAAACTTCCAGCTGCATTTTGGTGCAAGTATAACTGTATAACCCTCAGTTTAGGTTGTCTTTACATCGTGCTAGCAGCATTGAAATGCCGGCTGATGCCGAAGTGTATACGAATCATAACAATGGTGGACTAGAACCGATGAGGTCTGGGCGTAGTGGTTAAGACCAAGGGTGTCTGTAGAATGGATTATAGGTTCAAATCCCTCCCCCATCGTAGTTTCTACTGCATTTGTGACTCATCTGCAACAAAAGGCAATGGTGGACTGAAAATGCATTGAGAGGTTAATTTGGCTTGGAAATTTCAGGGTGCAGTAGGGAAGTAGTGATAAATCAATAATCGAGATTGGTTATTATGCATTGTATTGTATTGTATCCTTTTGCCTTGTCCGTCCTTGGTGATCGAGGATGTTTTTATTATTGTTCGATGCAAATTATCGGGGTTGTAAAATGCAATTATATTATATGCACGTTATGTAAGCTTGATTGATTGAACGGTGTGCAATGTTGTGTGATTTTCAGGGACAAGCATCGATCAAGGGATAGCATACGTTTTGATGCTGGTCGCCTTGGCGCTTACATACCTAATCCATTAAATTAATCAGAAGTGCAACAATGGAGGCCGCAACAACAGTAACATCACCACATCAAGAAAAAGGGCAGAAGTGTTCCTAATTTTTGGTGTCTCTTTTTGTTTGTATGACAAATTTGCAAGACTGAATAGCGTTACCATTTACCGATTTGCTTAATTGATGCGTATTTGAGAAGCATGATTGTGGTTAACTAGGAAGAGATGAATTCGAGCCATTTTAGACGTGGTGGTGTAGATCTATTTTGTATTAGATGGGTCATTGTGATTTCGTGACATTTTGCACATATTATTAATCTCGTCTGATACTGTTATGGCCTTAATCTCTCTCTCCCGCTGTTTTTTTTTCTAATTTTTATTCCACTTCAAGAAAATTGAGGTGTATTTGAACCATTTTAAACTCGAAATTATCGTGGATTTTGCCTAATGAATTAGGTTATGTTGTATAATAATGCTCGTTGTAGCAGCATGTTGCATTAATATTGAGTCATTGTTCTCTAGAAAAAATTACTAGGCTTCATTAATCCGTCTCCTACTATGAGTAGAGATGGCAGTGGGTCCTGGACCCAACCCAGACCCGCTAGACCCAGACCCATTTTTAAGGGTTTGGGTCCAAAAAATTTAGACCCATTGGGTATGGGTCGGGTATGGGTCTAAAAAGAAATGKGTCGGGTATGGGTCGGGTCCAAAAACATCAGACCCAGACCCGACCCATAGACCCGTTCAATTAAAATATATATATTATTTTTTTATCCAAAGCCCTAAACTTTCTTTTGTTAGGTGACTTCAGGGTTCAGACTCATGTAGGGATTTTCGAGRCTTCAATTGCTTACTGTGAACTTGTGAAGATTATGTAGGTTCCATTTTTTCTATCTTTCAATCTTCTCATTTTTTAATTTTAAATTTTTATTAGTGAATTAGAGATGATAATTTATGTATTTTAATGATAAGATTGTGGGTACAACTTGTAATAAGTTGGTGACTTTGAGACTTTGAGTTGGTTATTGTAATGAGGTATTTTTATGATGTATTTTTATATTTATTTAAGCGATAGGCGTCGCTAGTATGAAGTCCTACGAAGTATGAACAAACACATAAAATAGAACAAAACAATTAATTGAAGTAAAATGTTCGATTTAAACATAAATTTAAGTAAGACCCATTTAGGACCCATTTTGGACCCATAGATCCGTTAGACCCTGTGGGTTTGGGTCCGGGTACAAAAATTCTAGACCCAATGGGTCTGGGTCGGATATGGGTCTCAAAAATTTGAGCGGGTCTGGGTCTGGGTCTGGCCGGACCCGACCCAGACCCGACCCATTGCCATCTCTAACTATGAGAGTACGATTCTTTAATAGACGAGTGTTAATATCACTTGTCAAATCTTTCATGACTATTATTGTCCTATATTTATTACTCCTATGATTTATAACTTTTTGTTGACATAATATCTCACAATTTGTTGTTAGAACAAAATTCGTTACATACAACTAACCCTCACATTCATCAAATTCATGTACTACTCATTGTTAGTCCACAACTACCAAACGAGTTTAAAATAAAAATTATTTAAAAACTATCGCTCTCATAACTCTACAATTCTACCAAATTTCAACTCTAGAGGATCCAAACTCCTACCAAACAGTTACGAATAATACCAAGTACAATGTTGGATGAAGTCAGTTTTTTGGCACTTTGTGTAACTTACTTCAAGATTAAGTTCCTAAACTAATAAATAGATGATGTACTATTGTTTACTTAATTTCACTTTCTCATAAACAATTTAGACTTGTTTTTTAACCTATTTTTAGTACTTATTGAATAAGATAAGTTCTAATAAGTTTAGATAAGTATACTTATTGATTTTCCTTTTCATAAAATAAGTATCAATAAGTTTAAATAAGTGAAAACGAACATATCTTTAGTTCAGTCTCATTCAATAGTTTTCAACTAAAGTAAACGGACCCTAATAAAATTTTGAGGTTGACTAGCTAGTGAGTAGTTCTTTCAGAGTTTCAGCTTATACAATTAATCTCTCACTGACAATGTTCATAAGGAGTACTTATATAGTTAATTAAATTAAATATGCAATACTTGAAAGAAGCAATAACATTCAGAATGAGTGAGAATGAGATGCATTACGTAGTTAGATTCTGAAAGCAGAGAGCAGCATTAAGAGGATGCATGATGCATGAACCCAGCTTACTCAGCCAGCAGTCAGAGCTCAGAAGCGCGCAATGATAAAATTAATGCCAACAACAATCATGCGGCTCTCTGAGACTGCCGGACTTCAATTGCTTACGTGCACTAATATTATCTTACTACCACTTGACCTGGGCTCTTGACAGTGATTTCTTGGGTCGCAGCGTGGTTCAAGTTGGCATGCCTCATGCCTTCAACTCGTTCACTCCACCGGGAAGGGGGGAAGTATCTAGCTGAATAAGGTACTTCATCTCACATATTTTGCTCATTTCATGTTATGCGTAAATCTAATAAACCTTTATATAATGAGGAGCAAAATTACAGAGTTTTCCTCACCGATCACCATGCCCAAACAAAATTAAAACAGCAGACCGGAAATGAACTCCAGTAGAGCCTCCTTGATAATCGATATCTAAAAAAGGACCAATAACACCCCAAATCACTAACCGTCTAGCACCCTTGGACGACAAAATGCATCCCAACCTACCCGAGTCATCATTCATTAGCTGTAAGACCGGGGACAAACTCATCAGTAATGTAAAACAGCCAAAAGAAAACTTCGGCATCATATTTTCATCACCCTTCACCCCTCATAATGACACATAATATTACTCCAAGCCAAACGATAGGAGAGAGCAAAATGAATGGAAAAACAAACGAATGTAGTAGGAAAACAGAGACAAGCGCTCAGAAAAAATTTCCATTACTTTGAGAAGTTGTACTTTGACAAAATTTTCTGCTCAACCTTGAGAAACAGACCTAAGTAGTAACCTCACCATAGTAATCTAATCATGCAGTAACTAACCTCAAAACATTTGTTTGAAGGTCCTAACAGTTTGCTTCGTACATTATTTATATAACTTAGGAGACTGTAATCTCCAAAGTCAAGCCACCAAAAACTGCATTCCTCATCGGAGGAGTATGATCTAAGACCTAATTCTGTTAGTCGCCTATGTATATCATGATGTGATAAGCCTATTGTGAAGAACGTATTTCACAACTTCGTAGAATGAAACTACAATCCCAACAGAAGGCCCTGCACGAGCAACACGAGGGCCAACCCCTGCAAAAAGACCCTTCATTCTTCCATCCCTGTAACAATATATGAACACAACAATCAGTAACCATAAGTATATTAATGTCGGTCTACCATACACTTAGTGTAAAGGAACCCAAGAAAGATCAACAACACAACAAGTAATAAATAAATAAATAACACCAATTGCGGAAGGAAAATTCTGGCTCGTACTACAAAACTTTCTCAAAGACAATATCTATATTATAGCTCCATGACTATCAACATCACACAGACACATTACAGAGCTAAATTGTCAAAATGCAGTTTCTTTTTTATACTCCGATACGTACTACACGAGGTGATAAACCTTGGGTCCACGCCTCCACTACATCGCTCAAAACTGATATTTGAGCTCAGTTCCTAGGTATTTCTCATATCACAATAGCTTCTTAATAATGTAATATATGTTCTAACAAACATTCAACACTTTTCGGAAGTCCATATTCAAGAGTAACATTAAAAATACAGATTAAAATTACATGAATTACCTCCAAATCTCTAACAGAGTCTGCCTTGTAGTCATCTTTAGTGCCTTCAGAGGATCTTTCTGGAATATCATCACAATAATGCAAAAAGTTTAATATGATTTCTTAGATTACACAAACAGATAATAAAAAGCAATGATGATCAACAGAAAACCATTTCCATTGAAAAAGCACCGAAGTGTAGCGCATACATGAAACCATCCTACTTTGTCAGTTTCTATTGAAAGTTGAGATACCTTTAAGGGATTTTCTGTTAATCTAATGCTCACATTTAGCTAGAGAACTAGAATAACCTTGACTTACAAATAATTATTCCTCTTTTAACATAATTTCAAGTTCTCAACTATAAGGCTCTGTTTGTTTTGATGGAAAACATTTCCCAAGAAAATGATTTTCCTCCCTCTTTTAGTTTTCCTTTGTTTGTTTTGAAAAGGGGTGGAAAATCATTTTTCTCAAAATGAAAATTGTCACTTAGGAAAAGGAAAATCATTTTCCTTTTGTAGAGAAGGAATGCAATAATTTCCTCCTCACTTCTTACTTCTCCCTTATTCATTCCCCCATCCTTCCTTCATTTCTATTTCATTTTTCATTTCCTTCATGAGTTTTTCTCTAATCAAACAAACAAAGGAATTTTTTTTTTTAACTCAATGTTTTCCATTGAAAATTGTTTTTCCATGAAAATTGGTTTCCTTCAAACAAACGGAGCCTAAGTGACAAAATAATGACAATTAAAAAAAATGGAAAATGCAGATAATTGAGGGTCTATGTGAAGTTCCATTTTTAACCTGCATTTAAGTTGTTCTCTAACTCAAAAATGCAACTTAATATAGTGGTCTTGAACAATTAACTCCGTATAAACTAAAATCTAGCCAAACTGGGTAATTTAGTTTGAATCACCTCGATTTGTCTTCGTGTTCTGGCCACATCCAAGGGACATGTAGCACCAGCAGCTAGGCTTCCGGCAACAAACCCAGAGGCAAAATTAGATCCAAGAACAGTGATGGCACTTGTGTCATTATCGGTTAAAGTGCTGAGTTTCCTCCTCATCTATATCAAAAATAAGATGTACATATAAGCAACAATAAGATGATACATCAAAACAACAGAAGAGAAGAGAACATCACATCTTAGTGATCTTACAGGTTCAAGGGTTGCCCAACAGATTGCTGAAAAAGGAACATCACGAGCAAGTTGTGCTCCAAGGCCAGTCCAGAGAACACGATAACTTTGCACTGTACCAAGGAAATATATATATATATATATCAGATACTCAAAAGATCATATATCTGACAAAATTACAAAAGAGAAGTCATTGTCTTTCAAATCTAAACTAGACCATGGCTATAATGTTGATTATACATACATAAAACAAATCCACATTCTCGACAATAAAATAAAATAAAATTAAGGGATCCAAACCACAAACAATGTCTTGTACTCCGTAAGACAGTTCTAGATGAACAATCTAAAAGGTTATATATTCTTGTCACTTTGTCAGTTTTCACAGCACAACTCAAAGACATAACAGTCAATTAGTCGCCTCAGTAACACAAGTCAGAATAAATATTAGTCCGCAAAAATTTCACACATAAATTGGTGGCTTTCTTTTGTGTGTGTGTTGTTGGATGGTTGGGGCGGGTGGTAAATTTTTCCAGCCATGTTAGACAATTACCTATGCCAGGTGTGATTTGATATACAACTACGCTAAATGAACACAATGTGAAGGAATTAAACCATTGGCACATACTGAAGCATCCTTAAATGAACTTGCACTTTGGTTTAAGTGTTTATAGATAGCCAGGAAATACTGTAATAAACTTACATGTATTATCAAATCTCGCTGTAAGTTTGTTCAATAGCCTTACATCCCCACCAAAATCTTGCCATCAGCCACTCAAAACTGCACAACAAACTTCCCCATTCCCCAGCAAAATAAAATAAAATAAAATTGCAAGCTAGATTGAACTCATCGAGTATGTAAAAAGTTGGTCATAACCTAATTTAAAAACCATTTTCTTCACAACCTCATAAAGCCACAAACAGAACAGTTTAGTAGATTTGCACCAAGAAAGTATATCTTCCACAGAAAATGGCTTAGGGAGTACAGAGAAAGGCAACAGCAGACTAAAAGTAGAAGACTAAAAGCAATACTGAGACAGGCACTTTACAAAAACTACAATTACTTCAAGAAGTTACACTTACACTTGCTTTGAGAAGTAGTTGTAGTATTAACACTTGAAACAACCCCAATTAAGGTCTTCAATACACCAGGAGGCTTCTTCCCTGGCTCCTTGAATGCCTGCCACAAAAAAACCATGTCAGATTTTGAAACGAAAGGACTGAAACAGTAAAATCACAGACTCACACAACAAGGTCACTAAAAGATACAAGTCTCTACCTGCATCCGTGTTCTGGCAAGTTCAATAGGATAACATGTTGTACAGGCTAATGAACGTGCCAAAGCACCAGCGACCAATGGGACATATGGCTCTACATTTGGAGCATTATCAGCTGCGTATTCCTCCATGCGGACACGGAATACATCGTAAAAGGGAAGATAGATTCCCACCTGTAACATGGAGCAATACTTGCCTAATCAATTAAACTGTTCAAGAGGGTGATTTTTTTATTTTTTATTTTACCATCATCCACAAGAAGCTTACCATTGGTATAGCCAGTGCCAAACCAGCATTAGTTCCTCTCCATAGTCTTGTGACTCCTTCCTGCATAAATAGGAAACTCTCTTCAATTAACAAAACAAGAAAAATAAATGAATCTCTTCAATTAAAATGGTAAATGTAATAACTTGGGTTCCTGTAATGAAAATCAGACAATAAAAATGCTAGCTTTGAGAAATAATAAATGGCGGCTGTAAATAGGAAAGGCAGGAGAATTGCATTGCCATCATCAAAGTTTAGTGCATCAATCAATCAGAGCCTTAATTCCATATGTGGGGTCGGCTAACATGAACCAAAAGTGATTATTCCGGGAGGTCATCCACATAGATATTCCTCCTCCATTCCCTACGATCGAGAGCCTCACTATCTTGAAAATCCAACTATTTCATATCCTTTCTAACTCCTTCCCACCAAATCATTTTCGATCTCCCTCTACCTCGTTTAGAATCTCCCTGATCCCACTCTTCTCATTGGTCCCTCTCGAGGTCTCCATTTTACATGCCCAAACCAACGCAAGCGGTTTTGTTTTAACTTGCTTGCAGTGTTTTAACTTGCTTGCAGCAACACCAAACTTAACTTTTCTGCGGATAACTTCATTTCTTATTCGATCTCGTAGAGTGTTCCCGCACATCCATCTTAACATCTGCATCTCGACGACCCCTACCTTTTGAATATGCTCCTTCTTGGAGGCCCAACATTATGTACCATCAAAGTATAGTACATCCAAAATAATAATCCAATACACTCTTTTTTCAAAATTTTGAATGACGTCTCATCTGACACATTACTCAATAAATATAGCACCGGCCAAATTTATTACTTCCTTTTTATTAGAACACCTTTCCTCTTAGTTGTCACCCAGATGATAAAATATGTCCAAATGATTGGAGGATTAGGCGTAGGCATGACCGCATGACGGTAAATATAAAGAACCATGATTGCAGGAACTCAATTTACATAGTTATTTTTTTGCAATAGGATCCACCATATCAATCTCCTCACACAAAATACCTGAAAGAACTTTGGCAAAAAGGCTAAAACAGAGAAGCTGAAGGGAAGAAATGTAGAAGATGAGAGTTATAACAGCACCAAGTGTATACTATATTGTTTACTTTGACTTCAGATTCAAGATTGAACCCTACTGAGTACTGAGAAACAAACGATTCAATCACCACAACACAACCTTTATGTTGGTAAAATTGGTTTACTGTTATTTGAACGGAATGGATCATAATCATATACTGAGCCCATAAGTAAACAAAAGGATTAAGAAAGTTATCAAACTGACCTGTCGAGCAATTTTGTACAAGACATCCATCGTTCCTTTGTACTGAAAACAATCAGGGGGGCACATTGACACGGTACCCTGAATGCCAGCTCGTGCACAAGAAGGGGAACACCTTAAGTCTGCAAACATCTGCAATCAATTTAAATTACAACAACTCCATTCTAAACAATGCAGGAAATTAATGAGGTGAATGGTAACAACAATACAAAAATATACTTGCATTGTTTAGACATTTCATGATCACAAACATACCATATTTGGTCCAAAAACTGCCATGCGACTAAGGGCATTACTTAATGGGTGTGCATATGCAGCTCCTGCAGCTTGTGCTTGCAACCTTGTCTACAAGACATGAAACAGAAAAATAAGAATATTGTACAAAGGCAATATAGTTTCATATTAGTAAAATCAATCAGCTAATGCAGTAAGCATTCATACATCAAATATGATTTTGACAGCATAGACACCAATAATATTCAACAAAACACAATGAATGTCAAACACAAATCCCAATTGGCACTTCCCAGGTAAGTATAATGGCGTGCATCAATGAGAAACAAACCCCATAACATTTACTCTCCCCGTTCCCTTTTGTTTGTTTTATTTGGAATCGGGGAGAGAATCAAGAAAAATGAATCTTTAATTAATAGAAGTGGTTAATTGAATAAGGTTATTACTTGAAAAGGGAGTTGTTGGAATTTTTATTAAGTACTCCCTTCGTTTCAATTTATTTTTTAAATTTCTTTTTTTGGTGTTCCTTTTTATTCTTTACGTTTTCTTTTTTATACTTTACTTTTTTACATATTAATGTTACCTTTACTCCTAAAATTTCTCATATTAACCCTTATTTATTTCCTCTTTATTCTCGAGTTTCCACTCAAACTTATCTCCTCCACTCATTTTTAATTCACTTTAATTTTACTATACATATCTCAAACAAATTAAAATAATAATACAATTTCCAAGTTAAGGGAAGCAAGTTAAGGGAAAACCGCTTGCGTTGGTTTGGGCATGTAAGACGGAGACCTCAGGGGGCACCGGTGCGAAGAGTGGAAAAGTGGGATCAAGGGGATTTTAAACGAGGTAGAGGGAGACCAAAAATGACTTGGTGGGAAGGAGTTAGAAAAGATCTGAAGCAGTTGGATTTGCAAGAGAGTGAGGCTCTCGATCGGAGGGAGTGGAGGAGGAAAATTTATGTGGATGACCTCCCGGAATAATCACATTTGGTTCATGTTAGCCGACCCCACATATGGGATTAAGGCTATGATTGATTGATTGAATACAATTTCCAAGTAATACCAACATATTTTATCCAAATATTAATTTCCCTTAATTAACGTGTAGTTTTACAAACGTAAAAGATAAATCGAAACGGAGGGAGTATAATGGAGAAATGTAATAAATGTGTGTTGGAAAGTAAATTTTGGGGAATAGTGAGTTTTGGGGAGTAATCTATGGTGGTTAAACTTTTATCAAATATAATGGGAGAAATAATAAATATGGATAATTTTACCACGTAAAAGGTGGATAAAAATGGAGTTAAAAATAAAAAATATTCTAAACAAGACAAACATTTAGGAATTTCATTCCGAAAAACAAGACAAACAAAAGGATACAGAGAGAGTTAGAGAGTGCCAAATGCAATCCTACTATAAGAGTTGTCAATTTAGGATGCATTCTCCTCGCCTTAGAAATAAAAGTTTCAAAACCCTTCCTATAATCTGTCTATTTATGGTTGATTAGGTTCAATAAGGTAAGAGCATAAGGTGAAATCGGGTCTAATAAGTTCGTTTCAGCTAAGTACGGGTGAAGAGCTCCATTCCTTAAACAGGTGATTCCTTAACTAAGTAATAGCAGCCTTACACATGTTCGACACATCCGGGACTTTGAGTGAGCCATTATAAAGATTCTACAGCTTGAAACACCTCCAAATGTCATAATCAGATACACTCCTTATCCCTCAATACACATTCTGCATTGAGCCATCAGTTGATATCACAGAAGAAATCATTTGATACAATGGCCCTTATTTCTATATCTTACATCTAGACTTGAAGTAACAATCTTTTTCACTCCAATTTGTTGCCCTAACCAACGTAAACATTAGACAAACCCAAATCTTGAAAAGTCCTCCTATCCCTTCTAAGCAACATGCCAAAACGAACAAGTGAAATGGAATTGAACCATTACACAGCATGCCTTTTCCACTGCAACTTGCAGCAACCTAAAACCCCGAATGGACATTCAAGAGTCAAACTAGCTGTGCTCAGGCATCCTATATCGTTTTAATTTTCTCTGTTGTGAAATTCAACTCACAAATTGGACAAAACCATCAAGGCAGAAGCAGAACCCGCGTTTAATTCAATCATATAAACAATCCAATGACATAATTTCAAACAAACAAACACTAAACATCTTAAATTAAGCAAAAACACAGAATAATTCACACAAAAATAAATGCTCTTTATAAAACAGATTTTAAAACAAACCTTTGCAACGTCAAGAGGATTAACAATGACAGCAGAAAGGAAAGCAGCACCAGCAGCAGAAAGCGCATTTGCAGCAAAATTAGTGTATTTGGTATCACTGTAACATTGCTTCAATTTCTGAGAAGTTTGAGACTGCGATAACACCTCATGAATCACTGCTTCAGACATCAGAAAACTATTGATTTCCTGACTCATAAACTCATTTCCACCCTCATATAAACCTTCTGAGCTCGTACCATGGTTATGAATGACATGGGATTGATCAGATTCCACCATTAATCCACCCAAAATATTTCAACCTACCCAAAATCAGCAAATGGGTCACTCTAAATCCGCAAAAAAATGAGACCCAGATTACCAAAAACTCTTAAATTAGAGGAGAAAAATTGGAATTAAAGTGGAGGCGAAAAAGGAGGCGCCTTTATTAATTTTCGAGGAAGATGAAAAACAAGGAATATATGCGAATATTAAGAAATAGATCAAAATATATGGAGTAATAAAACAATTGAATTTAGAATTAATTAGTGAAATTAAAGAAAGGGAGGAAATAGAAGTTACGAGAAAGAGGAGAGAGAAAATGTAAACCCTAGAAAGAAGGGAGAGTGTAGGGCAGCAGCTGATTGCTGAATGGTGCGAGTTTGATTTCAACTCCGGCGAATTGTTCCTTTTTTCTGGTATTATTATAGGTTTTCCTCCTACAATTTTGGGACTTTTATTTAAAGATTAATTATGGGAGATTTTTATTTATTGCAAAAAGAACAAAAAGTCCAAATTTATGAATGTGTGATTGGGACGATTATGGGCCTCTTGCCTCTTGGACGATTTGGGACGTGGATTGGAAAATTATTGTGAGGGATGGATATGATGACATAATGGGATAACAATGGAGTATGGAGGTATATGTCGACCTAAATTATTAGTCAAAGCTAACGAGTGTCCCCGAATATTAGATGAGAAAGTTAAAATGAAGATTTGTAAGGTACTCACTAATAAATATTAATGACATCAATTGAAGCTTAATTTTGATTTATATTTGGTCATAACAATGTAACGTCATGTATCTGAGACTAGGGACGTCAAACAGATCAGGTCGGATTATTAACAGATTTGGGTCAGCGGGTTCACAGGTCAGTCAAACCTAATTCGAACCTAACTTGTTAATTTAGCGGGTCAGATTTTTGAAACCTAACTTAACCTGCTAAAAAACAGGTTGACCTGATTTGTGATCTGTTAACATAGGTAAGTATATGAAAAAAAAAATCCTTCATAATATATCTGAAAGAATTGGAACCAAAGTGTTCAAACATAGCCACAACGGTACTACTTAGTCTTTCAAGTTACAAACCAAGTTAAAAAACAAACCAACAAAACTAATAATTAATCTTACAAACAACGTTTTTTCATAGACGTGGCAGGTCATTTCAGGCTTATTTCAGGATGGACTTTTCAACCCGAACCTAACCCGTTTAATTGCAGGTTAGGTTCAGGTCGACCCATTTAAACATTCAGGTCGAAAATCTCAACACAAACCCACTAATTTCAGGTTAGATTCAGGTCGTGTTAGCAGATCAGGCCAGCTTTTGACGTTCCTATCTGAGACGGGTGTATAAGGCAACACCAATTTGATAGCTATGTTTCTTGTCAAAAAATAAAAATTGATAGCTATGTTTGAATTTGACCATTTTTTTGAACCGTTTTCCAAATTTCTTTTGATTTTTCTTTTTTTCTACAGTTTTTAGGTAGAGATATGATATTTATCATTCATTATTGAGTATTACATATAGTGGATATTATTATATAATTATTTTTTTTTAATCTGTGATATTACAACTTACTGAACTCGGTATATATTTTGATTCGATCTTGTAAAAATCTTCAGATGTTATTATGAATATATTGATGAAGTTTGCTTGTATTTCCATATCTTTATCAATCAAAAACATCAATTTTGTAGACATATACATATACTAAAATAATATCATTTGCATGATTACCTTAAAATAAATATCATTTGAATGATTGCAAATTTGCAATGAATATATTGTGTTAATAGTAGTTGGAGATTTTTTTTCATGAGGAATTATGGTTGTATGACTGTAATACTCCGTAGTAGATATCACCGATCATTCACCATTATAACAAGGATTTACATGGTACTATCGGTGATATGCTACAATCTCGCATTTTCATATTGCATCTTTATACTTGTTTGATAGATCAAAACTGGATGTAATTGTATTGTATTGTACAATCGACTATGCTGTAAAATTAGTCCACCATAAAAAATTAACAACATTACGAGTATTTGACATTTTTTAGATTTTGACTAATATGATTGAACGTGAAAGTTAAAAGTGGTGAAGTAGAATGAAGAATGACCAAATTCCATGTCAAAGAGTTTAGATGAGCGTGGCACGTCAGGTACGATGCGGAATGAAGAAAATAGTAAAGTAGATCATTCTTTCTTATGAGTGTATTGAAAAGGAAATTTCTTATTGATCCGCTAGATAATTTAGCGACAATTTTTAACTGTAATTTATAAGGATGTTAAGAATATTTTAAATTACGAAGTATAAATTACAAGACTACTACTTAATTGTCCTCTCGATTGAATCCAGTTGATCAATCAGGCATGCCTCTGTACCGTACGTTTAAACTGCGACGGAAGTGATTTCTTGCCAACGAAGTAATCTGATGTGAATGGGGTGGCAAAATAAGACCTGGAATTAAAATTTGGAAAACGTGGCTTCGTTCCAATCCACTTCTTCCACTTTCATTCTTTGACGTCGACAATTAGCTCAAGCTGAGCGTATCATGCCATCCTAACTCATATTACGGGCTATTATTATATTTTCTCTAATTACATTCAAGTACAGAGGTCTTGAATTGAGACTGACGGCACCACCTCTTACGCCATAGTCATACAATATTTAGTTTACTACAATCTAACGTACTCCCTCTGTTACTTAATGTTCATGACACTCCTGTATTTTTAACCATTCACATGTGTAAAAGATTTTGTAAATAATTATTAATGTATAAGAATATATAGCGATGTGAAATCTTGTTTGGTTCGTATTATTAAGTATATTATTAATATTTGATCGTTATAATTGTTACAAATGTATAATTAAAGATATACCCGATACAAATGTGCATTGAAAAGCATATAAATAGCGACTGGTAGAAACATTATGGAACAAAGGTACCGAGATAGTATGAGTTTTCCCTGTGTGTTTCAAAAAATCTTGAGATCGAAATCTATCTCGCCCTTGTGGCTCTAAAAAAAACAATCTTACAAATGGATGGTCTCATGGACTCATTGGTCTAGGATCGCCTCAAATAATGACGGACCCTTGCCCAATACCTTGATTTATTAAACTACTCCCTTCATTTCACTAGATTCATGTCATAAGAAAAATCGACACTATTCATTAATAGTTAAAATCTTCTAAATTCTCGTCAATATATAAGAATGAATATAGTCAAGTGGAGTCTCGTTAGAACCGTATTAACAAATAGTCTATTAAAATCCATTTTTTATAATTTTTACTCATATACAATTACAGATATTTGTAGTAACAAAAATTTAGCGGAATAGAAAGAATACTTTGTTTAGCTGATTTGACTTGGTGATTGTAAAACAGTTATTTATATAAAAGTGTTTGGTAAGTAGTTGTTAGCTGATAATTGTTACAGTGTATGAAAAATCAAAAAGCTCTTCATATCAGCTTCTTGAAAAAACATATGCATCTTAAAACTCTCTTCCAAACCATTGACTACCAAATGCATCAATTAGCTTTTTGAGTCGGTAATAACGCAATGGTGCGGACTGAGGTGGCCCAAGCCAAAAAGTAACAGATACATTGGGCTGGATCACCTGTATATACTTCGCCCAACTCGCGGTCTTGAACAACCTTCAGCCCAAATTATTTATCCAATTATACATTAACACTCCCTTTCTTTTCCATTTTTTTTTCACACTATAGTGTTTAAAGTTTATACTCCGTACCTCGGATAAGCAATTGGTATATTATACGAATAGGTCTATTATGGACTCGAGATCATGTTTTTCATCATGGTTCTGAGCAAATGTTCATTTCCGAAAATACAAGTGTTCATTTTCAGATATGAACATTTACATTTGAAAATGAACATTTTACATGTTGAGATGAACATTTCTAGTTTCGGAAATGAACATTTGTCCGGGACCATGATGAGGACCATGATCCCGAGACCATAGTAGAATTTGCAATATTATACACCCCCTCCCCCATCACGTGTAATTAGGGTTTTGTAGTTTTAGTTAGGCATTTTTATTTATTTAATTTGATTTAAAAAAGAAATTATGATTTTTTATTAAATAATTACGTGAGAGTAAGGGAGAGGGGGTGTATATTACAGGGTGGGGGAGGGGGTGTATATAATAATTTGCGTTATATGAGAGAGGGGATTGGAGCAGTGACATCAACCCCACCTTTGATCCTTATGATCAGAGATTCGAATCCTTTTACCCCTCCCCGATTGTAAATGTATCCCGCTTTGTGGCTCGATTGTTTAAAGTTTATACAAGTACAGTGTTAGTTGTATGATCTTTCATCATCTATTAATACACTCCATACTTCATAACATTAATTGTATATATTGAAGAAATAAACTACTCGTACATTCCATTAATTGTTACCTATTATTTGTTGGAGAAAAAAAATAATCAATAGTACATGAGAATACTATGGCCTAAAAACAAGCTCTTGAGGGCTTAATCATTGTAGTTTTGGAACTTGATTGTGTGAGTTTAGATGTTATTAGATCAAAATTAGGAATGAAACCATCATTTTTCAGTTTTGATAACTGATTGTTAATACCACGTGTTTGATTTTGGTACGAGCCATGCCCAATTCATTATATATGTAAGTTTTAAAACGTCGAAGCCTTGCTACTTTAATTTGAGATATACGTTTAATTTAAAAAATTATTATTTTATCCCCAACAAATTAATAGGTAATTACGTATACATTATAAAATTCCTAGACTTATATGCTTTATTTATTTATTTTTTTTTGGTGAAAATATGCTTTATTTCTCAAGTACGGAGGATAATCAATCCGCCAATTATTCAAACCTCATGCCGCTCATTAAAACCGCAAAGTGTAACACACAAACACGACACATCACACATGCATACATGCAATGCAAGAAAACAATGCTGATTAACTGAAGTTAGCATAGCTTTGATGAATTATTTGATATAAAATTCATTTTTGGGTAATCAACTATCATGAATTCATATGAAATTGTTAGGCTACACTTTCCAATTAAGTAATTTTGACACGTGATGGCTGAGACAGTACTTCAAAGATAATGAACACAGGAATAGACTACTTTTAGAATACTTGTTTACATTGACTGAAAATAATTGAACTGAAATAAACTTATTAGAGAACAATTAAAGTAAAATGAATGGTTTATGGTAGGGTAAAGTAAACAAAAAAAAAACCTTAGAAATGGACAGGTTAATACTTACCAAAAATAGTAGATAATAAGTTCGTTGATGGGAGATAAACTTTACGGACTCAACTCAAGCCCATACACAAAGAGAGTATAATCATACACAAGTTTGACAAAGGTTTCATTATATCTCTCCGATATTTCGACGTGGAACACATGTGAGATGTACTGTCGACAACGAGAAAAGAAAGAGCCTGGCATGAAAGAGGAGAGTATGTCAAGATAGCCAAGGAGACTGCCTGACTAGCTTCATATATGAAAGTGATGATTAGTAACCTTCAGAGAAAAAGAAGCAGGCAAGTCATCCTTGGCTACTCAACCCATGACTCTCACCCTTCATGTAAGGCACTCCTCTTCATACATACTGTTGTTGTTGTTGTTGCTGTTGTTGTTGTTGTTGTTGTTGTTGAAAATGCACATAATAATATCTCCCATATATATAGGCATAGGCAAGCAAGTGATGAATGGGAAAATACAGAGAGCAAATGTCAGAGAGTGAGTTGCCCATATTTTGAGGCCCATGCATTTCCGATAGATCAGATCCTCAGATCAATAATAATATCCTCTCTTCCACTCCACCCATATCTTCTTGATTCTTATGCCTTTTTTTTTTTTTTATCCATCAATTTCAGCACTCACTGTCCCCCCCTCTTAACTCCCATTTTACTAATTAAGATTGTTTAACATTCTACATATGCTTAATTACTGCACTTAGATCTAGATCGTGTTTCTTTGGACTTAGTTCTATGGTACGAGTACTTTAATTCAATTCAATTCAAATAAACATGGTCTTAGTGGGCAACACTACTTGCAATATGTGCTCCTCCCACAACTACTCATTTCTTACTGATTTAAAGAACATTTTTCTTACTGTATATATTTTATTTGATGTATACACTCCGCTCATTACCCTTTGTGCTAATATGGATTTGGGGCTCGGATCGATTACGGATGGTTAGATTTCAATCCACTCTCATTTTTTAAAATTTCTTTTTCACATCGATTGGTTCCAAATTTCCAACCAATTTTTTTTTAAAAAAAAAGCATTATATACGGTCATCAAAGAATGTATGTATATACCATTTCACTAAGTTTGTTTAACATTCTAGATATGCTTAATTACTGGAGTATAAGAGTTAGTTTCGGCCGGTTTATTAAATATATCGTTTAATTAAGTTTAATTAAGAGTTAAATCTAGATTATGTTTCTTTGGATCAACTTAATTCTATGGTACGAGTACTTCAATTCAATTCAAATAAACATGGTCTTAGTGGGCAACCCTACTTGCAATATGTGCACCTCCCACTACTACTCATTTCTTACTGATTTAAAGAACATTTTTCTTTCTGTATATATTTTGATGTATACACTCTGCTCATTAACCTTTGTGCTAATCTGAATTCGAGGCTCGATTATGTATGGATAGATTCCAATCCACTCTCCCATTTTTTAAAAAAAAAATTTCACATCGATTGGTTCCAAATTTCCAACCAATTCAAAATTAAAAAAAAGCATTATATATATATAAGGTCAAAGAATGTATGTATATTGTATATACCATTATTTCCAACTAGTATGAAGTATAATGTACCATCTTCAACTAGTATGAAGTAAAATTTTGACTTGAGCACTATGAGCAGTGCAAACTTTACAAAGATTAATAGATCTTTGATTATATTGTGCTCTTTTATGAGAACGACATGAAGAATATGTATCATACACCGCTAATATTTCATCACATATACAGTATATATATCTTTCTTAGCGTTTTTTTTCGCCGTTTCTTTTATATATATAGCAATTGCAAATGTAATAAATAAACAACTATGCAAAATGCAATGCAAGTGACTAAGTGAGTGTATGTAATAGAATTTACGGCCAGAATAATGGCTTGTCTGTGGTCCTTAACGTAACATTCAATCACTTTTTAAGTTTTTATTCATACAATATATATAGGCTATTACGCCACTAAAATGAAACCCTATTTAAGGATTATGACATTAATTCAATCTCACATTGCATAACACACAATAATAATATGATGTAATTGTACACCTATATATAGTAGGGCTAAATTCGTTCAATTCGATTTTTCATGGTGGGCAAGACAAATGTATATAGTTAGAAATATATTATTTTTTATCGTAAATTATATAGTGGACCCTCATATATCTTATAAGTCGTTCAGATCAGATCAAGACAGAAATGTATATAGTCACAGGTTGTGAATTTGTGATAGATCTTTGTGATAGAATCTAATCGGAAATGTATAATTTTTTTTATCGTAAATTATATAGTGTGGACCCTCATATATCTTATATATTTTGTACGGAATAATATCAGTGGATATTATGCCCTGCAAGCATATAGTCCATACACTATCCACACAAGACTTGCAATATTTAGTGGTGGGTTGTTGTTCTATGTATATGTTCTTATTACTTCGTTGTTGACTTACAATTTATTCCTTCAATTCCTTGTTTATCTTAAAGAACTTTATAATTTATAATATAAATGAGGGAATATGTAAATATTATGTGTTTGTATGAATTTATATAATTTATTTTATTTTATTTATTGAATTAATAAGTTCTGTCCCACCTCTCATCTCTTCAAATGAAACGGCAATGTAGCATGCCAAAAATGGAATATATTCTCAGAAATGAGACAATGTCAGATTGTTGATAAATAAGATCTCGAGTAAGGTGGACAAGAGTGTGGGATATTGACTTGGGATGTGGAACTTTTGCTGTTAATGTCAAAAAAATATAAATAATGAACCTTTTTAATTTGATTATTATTGTTATCAATAAGTAGCTAGTATTGATCTCGATAATGTAATAACTGAAACAAAATATTTCGTATCTTGTATTTTTTTGTTAAAGAGATTTAAGGGTGCGAAGTGTAAATAAGTAAATTGATCTAATAAAAATTATTAACATATCTAAGAATGAAATAATTATAAGTTATTACTCGTAATAAATATCCTCCCAAAATACGACGAAATTATTTTTTTACGATCATTCGGTTATGAATAATAATATTAAGGATAGAGGTAGATCTTGGGATCCATTTTCTTAGCTTACAACCAGCACTACATTGTTATTGAGTTTGGACCGTTTTCCATTCGATCAGGTCGGTACAATTTTTTCATTGGACCTTTTTCTTCTTCTTCAGATCTCAATATTCTCAATTGCATGATTTATTTTGCATTTCTTTTCTATCTTGTCAATATCTTTTTTTAAAATAAAGGTGGTGATTATATTTCAAATATAGTAATAATAAATTAATGGTACGCATACATATAATTATATATTAATACAAATAATAATAGAATTTCACAAAAATAGATTTCTTGTATTCTGTTAATTTCATTAATCTGCTATAAATACATTGGCTTATATCATTTCATAATAATTGCATTGAACTATTCTTTAACTAGGGTTAACAATAATTGCATTGATTTGGGATTCAAGGATCAGATTTAATTGCTCCCTTACTGAATTTCAAGCCTAATATGGCTCGTTTGCCAATTTATACTTGCATAATATATAAGCTTTATATTGAGGGGCAATTGCATTGTTACTTGACTAGATAAGCCCCGTGTGTTGCACAATTTATATAGTTTTTTACAACCAAWGAAATTATTCATTTTTCAAAGTACAAACGCTAAAGGTGTTTTTTTCCAGCTTATAGCCACTTAATGTTCAACGTTAATTAAAGTGCAACAATAATTTAAAGTTTTATCTCCATTCATAAGAATATAGTCTTTATTTATTTTTACTTTTTTTTTAAAAAAAAATAGTGATAATTTTGAATTCCTAGGAAGCATTAATTAAGCCATTATTGTTTACCCATTAAAAAAGGAAAAAAAATATGTCATTTTTAATTTTGGAGGGAAATTTTTTAATGAGAGGTTGACATGTGTCTCTTGATGATGTAAGCGGGTTTTGTTTTAGTAATTAGTTATAGATTATAGATTATACGCTAGCTCCACAATTTCATACAAGTACTAGTATACTTTTTTTTTCAAATTTACATGAGGCTATCGAATATAAAGTGAGTGTTTCCCTTTTTTTAAAAAAATAAAATAAAATCTCAACTACTCGTAATAAATTTTGTTGTGAATATAAGTCAGCTTATAAACTTGTTAATTTAATTTGTTACGTTGATAGGTGGTACTCAAGACATGACAATAAAACTCGTCTGTATCACTACACTTTTGAGCCTAATTGTAGTCAAAAGACCAAAATCTACAAAGTATTCCAAATGTCGATCTTTCATGTCAAATTTAAAAACTTTTTCAATGATAAATGTAAAAGCGGGCCTCATGCCTTCAACATTGAGATTTGCTTGTATTCAACTAAACTTTATAATTGTCCGATGTCAACACTATGATAGTCATTACGAATAATATTGCTTACGTAAATTCACTAAACATAAAATATTATGAATATTTCTCAATTCATATCATTTTAATTACGAATATACGATGTGACATGGTATAACTAATATTTTTTGGTTTCAACCATTTATTTATTTGATATAGTATTTAAATTTTTGACAAAGATTATATACTAATATAGTATTAGATCCGAAGTCAATATGACACAAAGATAACACATTCAAATTTCTTCCACCCATACTTTTTAATGTGAAATTTTAAGCATCATATATCCATATTTTTGTGATGAGAAATACAATTCGAAATCCACTTTTACTAGAATCAAAGTCCACTTTTCGTGTGAATTTCCCAACACRCCCTTCCTCCAATCCCCTCCCTAAYCACCCAACACACCTCACCCAACACCAACAACCACCACCCAAGGCACCCTACCACCAAAAACCACCACCTGACACCACCCTACCACCAACAACCACCACCCAACACCACGTAAAAAACGTGTGGATTTTGAATGGCATGGACGCCTTGCGTAGGAGTCCAGACCATGGTATGGACGCCTATACAAGGCGTCCATGCGTTGGTGGTTACGGAGGTGGAGAATCTGAAGGGCAATGTGGGAAGTTCACACGAAATGTGGACTTTGATTCCAGTAAAAACGGACTTCATTTAGCAATCCAGTTTTGTGATTCTTCTTGTTTGCACACAATACACATTACACCGTCAAATTCAAGTACTGTATGAAAAATAATCAATTTTAACTTTCATTTCACATTTTTTTAATGGCGGCTTAATTATAATTTATATATACAAAAGAAGAAGAAGAAGAAAGGAACATACAATTAGGTTTCGAATAAAGATGCATGCAATGTACGAGGGACAGGGTCACAGGGGTAGGTGCATGAATAATGGATATGGCAAAGCTTATTTGTATTGACATTTGGCCATTTGTTTATTCGACCAAAATAATAACAATAAGTCAATAATAATAATAATAATAATAATAATAATAATAATAA
>SNQN01000026.1:31788-44982 GCA_008642245.1 Bassia scoparia | reverse complement strand
ATAATAATAATAATAATAATAATAATAATAATAATAATAATAATAATAATAATAATAATAATAATAATAATAATAATAATAATAATAATAATAATGTAGTGAGATGGAATATATACATGGGAATATTATCGAGTAATATCAGTGGACTGTCACTGAGAATATCAAAACTTCATTCATCCATCCTTCAAAAGCACATGAAAGTTGATAGGATAGTCTACCTCACGAAAGTTTCTGAATTCTGGTGCCACGTACAATAATTGTCTGCCGACCTAAACATTGTAACGGTGTTGTTTTCGTGTCAACCTGCTTACATAAACTGGTTGAATGTTTTAATATTTTATCTCCACCTTTAATCCAATCAATCTAATGAAAGAATGGAAACGTATGAAAATCCTTGAGCCAAACCTGTCTATTTTGTGTCGAGCTCACATTGTGTGACATAATATATCATCTTGCTTGTGGTATAAGCTTGATTAGGTTGCAATTTTAACTGAAATTGTATTCGGTATTAATTACGACCGATAGCTGGTGTTTTCAAACATGTCAATATCCTCGACACAAACTAGCTAGTGGCGGAACATGGGGGACTTTTTTTAAAAAAATAGGTTAAATGTGGTAGTTTTACGAAAAAATTAATTAAACTAATTTTTATATTCGACTTTCTTCAACAATACAAAACAACACTACTACAAAAAGACCCTAAGAAACCTAGTAAAAAAGGCTAAAGAAACCACAATAGAAGGGGTTTCTATCTCAGTGGTCTCTTAGCCTAAGAGRCCTGTTTTAATATGTGGTAATTTTGATAATTCAAGAGATCATTTTTTAACAAAAAGAGGTTTCCTTGATAATTGTATGTATGAATATATTAAATAGCAAGGAGATCTTATTTTAATAAAAAGTGATCTCATAGATAATAGCAAGAGACCACTTTTGTGAAAAATATGGTTTCTTATATACATAATATGTGTAAATATAAAATAATAACAAAATAAAATACATTATATAAATTATTTAATAACACAATAAAAGACCTATTTAGAAGAAAAAAGAGTTTCTTAGTTACTATAAAAGTAACCATATTACAATAAAAGCAGTCTCTTTAATGTATATAAGAAACCATATTTTTCACAAAAGTGGTCTCTTGCTATTATCTATGAGATCACTTTTTATTAAAATAAGATCTCCTTGCTATTTAATATATTCATACATACAATTATCAAGAAACCTCTTTTTGTTAAAAATGATCTCTTGAATTATCAAAATTACCACATATTAAAACAGGTCTCTTAGGCTAAGAGACCACTGAGATAAAAACCCCTTCTATTGTGGTTTCTTAGCCTTTTTACTAGGTTTCTTAGGGTCTTTTGTAGTAGTATTAGTTATTTCAGTTATTTTAGGGATGTTTATGGTTGCGGAGGAAGGGTTACAATAAAGGAAAATGGACGAATGAATTGAAAGTGGTTAGTCAAGAGTGGTTAGTGAAGGAAGAAAGGAGATGAATGAAGGAAGTCACTGGTTAGGAAGAGTGGGAGAGATAAGTGAGTAAAGAAACAAAAAATAGGAAAATTACAAATATAACCCTCAACTTAACATAAAAAGTAACCAAAGTGAGTGATAACAAAAGGTGGGTGTTTAAAATATTTAAAAAAAAAAATAAAAGTGAGGAGTTTTAGAAAAATGACAAACAAAAATGATTAGATTAAAAAAAATCTTTAGAATATGTCGTTGTTAATGCATAAAGTTATTGCATGTTGTTTTTTTTAGTGATATAATTATTGTTGTTTATTTATAAGTAATCGAGCAAAAATTATATACTTGTGAATTAGGGAAAAAAATCTAAACTTTGTTTTGTGTAGCATAATCATATATAATTAGATTTTAAATTAAATTGATCTTAAAAATAATTAAGGTTCTAAATATTAGTAGGTGTTTTTTTCCTTTTTTTGTGTTAGTTACTTTGTTGTATGATTAATCGGTATTTTAAAATAATATTTAAAAGTGAATTAATATGTGATGTTGGAGTTACTTTGTTGTATGTGTTAAGTAGATTTTTTTTTTATTTAAAAAAGAAGTAAAAAAAGTGAATTAACATGAAACTTCCATTAAGGAATTGAAGCCCTACAATTAATACAAACATTTCTATTATATATAGATATGCATGTTGTGTGTATGCACCTTTATACAACTCAATTGTCACTGTAAAAATATTTATATGTTATAAAAAGTGGGTCATAAGTAAATTAAATATCGATATTAGATTTGTGATGATAGAGATAGTTGATAATTTTGTAGAGAATAGAAACTGATTTATGCTTATTTTTTGCAGTCAAAATATATTACTGAAGGATTTTTTTTACTGTCAAAAAGTATTATTGAAGAATATTGTTTTTTTTGTAAAAGTGTCAACGTATATGTGTATTTTTGTTTTTTTAAAATATATATAGCCAATCATAGTAAGGAAAGTAGTTGCTACGGAGTATATTTGCTCATCTCTTAAAATATAGGATAACGTGGTGTATGGTTATATTTTTTTTCCTCTTCATGTATGTTTAAATTATAAGAATAATTAAAAATTAAGAGTCAGGTAAGTTAACATTTCTGGATTAGGCAGTTAACATTCTATTAGAGAGAAGATGTTAAGTGTAGTTTTTAATTTTAAAGGGGTGTTTTGAGGGATTTCATTGGGAGCTCCATTGAGAATTGGAGGCTCCTCATGCAAAGCAAACTTCTCTATTATAATATAGATTCCTAACTAACCTTACTAGTTGCATGACCTAATGTGTTAATTTACAAGGACTCAAGTGTTATTAATGCCCTTAAAAATTAAGAAGAAAAATTGTTACTACTCAAAAATACTTCAGTTGACTTTTGTTGATTGACGTGTGACTTAGAAATGATTGAAGACCATCTTCGATCAAAGTCTAACCTGGCGATCATACACAAGTTGCCAGAGGATGAGATTAGATGATCTAGTAAGATTAGCCAAGCGAGAAAGCCCATTAAAGTTGTAAGATTCTGAAAGGAAGAGGAAGGAATTCAAAGTAAGGAAAGAGCGCCAAATAACCGCAAGTGTCATAGTAACCAACAATCTGCCATCCCAGGATCTAACTCATGAAACATATAATAGAATGCTGGATGTTGATTCAAAAAAATAAACAACACAATATATCTCTTTCTTTGCATTTTACTTGTTTTCTTAGTTACACTTGGCTTATCAGCAAAGTTTTAGTTTAAGGTAGATTAGTTTAGTGTGTCTACCATGTATCACTAATCAGATACTATCATTTCTTATTGTATAATCATGAGGTAATCACTCTTCCTTCTAATGCAGTTGTAGTCTGATTATATCGTGTATTGAGCCATGATCGGCTCCCCACTTTTTGTTCGAGGAAAATAAATAAAGTATTAGAATGGAGAATATATAATAGAGATTACCAATTATTTTTAGGAGGTTAAACCCCATAAACCATGTATTTAGACCAAAAAAGAACGAGACACAAATTAGAGACATATCCAAATAACATGATTTTGCCCTTCGATCCCATGAGGATGACTCCAAAACATGTCATGAAAACCAAAGTTTAATTCGGGGGCTAGGGTACTAATACGACAAAGTTTCGCATATAGCCCATAGACGACCTTTAATATATTTCTCTCAATTTTTATCTATACAATTGAATTAAAAAAGAAAAACAAACGTAAACATGCAATAAGGTAACGCTGATTAGTTAACGATATTTAGGAGCATCAATGAGTTAGCAAGCATTATTTTTTATGCTAAATGGTAATCTTGAGCATAAAGCACTTATTAATGCTCCATAGTAGCAACAAGTTTATTGTTTCTCAGAAAGCCAAAATGAAAACGCTGGATGTTTGAGCACAATAGAGTTGTACAGTACATTTGTGGGCCCACCATAGGGCTGAAATAATAATTTTTTTTGCTTCCTCAACCCCCAAAATGACATGTTTGGGAAAGAACTGAACTGTCAGTCACCCAAAAAACGTCGTTTTGGCGTTGAGGGAGCCAAAAAAGTACAAACTTGCACTACCTGAGTTGTGCGTCAACTAGCATGTGACACTGCGGCAGGTCTGATTGCTTTTACCCAATCAAAATTTAGCTACAATATCCCAACGAGACTATATTATAAAATTGTTAATTTTACCGTTGTAAATTTTTTTAAAAAATACCACCAACGTCATATTTTTTCATCCTCTATAAATAGAAACCCATTTTTCTATATTTTCACACTTTAGAAGCGGTTGCTGATCAAGTTTATGGATTTGGCATGCTTTCTTTCGAATACCTGGCTCGTGCCAACGATTTTAATGTCCTTATTAGATCAACTGTGTTCGATGACGTACTTCAAGGTGTTGCACCGCCTACAACCTTTACTTTCAATGATCACAAGTACGACTACGGGTACTATTAGCAGACAGAATGTACCCGAAATGGGCAGCATTTGTACAAGGTAAACGCATACTCAAGTTCAAAAGGACAGATTTTTTGCAGATAAACAAGCAACTGTTCGTAAAGACATTGAACGAGCGCTTTGGAGTTTTAAAAGCTCAATTTGCAATAATACGACAATCATCACTTGCTTACATTGAAGACATTTTGTGGACATAATGAAAGCTTGTATAATTCTCCACAACATGATTGTCGAGGAACGAATGACATAACTACATAAGAGAAAAAAATATTTACGTTGGTACTATGAGTAAGATCTGCCTGCAAGGCTCCCACTGCAAAAAAACTCCGAAGCTAGCATAGTGTCGGGCTACATAGCAATGAGCCTTTCATGATTTTTGTTTTTAGGGTTTTATGAGATTTTGTTTATTTACTTGAAACTTAAGATCTTTGTTGTTAAGCATGTTGTTTATGTCTGTTATTATATTGTTAGAGCATGTGTGAATATTTTATACTAGGTTTTGGTGAAAACCCTCATTTATCACCTAGTAATTCCATTTTCTTCTTGATGTTGGTTGCTGTTGAATTGCCATGACTTTTGTGGTTTGGGGGTACGGTATTACTGAATTACAATACTATCTTAGCTACCATAGTAGTTTTTATTAGGACTTGAGATGAATGAATGAGAGGTTGAAGTCTTAAATGAAATCCTCCTAACCTTCTAGATAATGGAACCATGAGAATAGAGACTAAAATTTAGGGACGTAATAGCTTTCATGAATTTGTTATAACCAACCTTACAACCAATCCATGAGAATCTTAGAAAATCCCCCGTTATCGGTAATCGTTGGTCGTTGACCTCAGCTAACTGGTGTTCCACTTTTACATGTGTGTGTTGTGGTGGTTAAACCCAATCCTGGTGCCTTAGTTTTTTGTTCCTCCGTTATTAACAGTGTTTTGTGACCACACTTCTAACCTTGTAATTGCTTAGCTTGTCGGATGCTGAACCAATTTTTCCTATGTGTCGAAAATAAACTTGCCATTGCTAGTAGCCATAGTGAGACCGATCACATTTTATCTTTGATAGTCAACAACGACAGACTCAAGTATGATGCACTATCCAAAAACATTGTGGTGAAAAATATTTATTGATAATATAAAGTTTATTTATATAATCAATTGTATGGAATTTTGTATTTATTTTCTAATCATTCTTTTCTCATTGTGTTAGTCTCCAACATTCGTTAAATGAAGAACGTCCCACCCAGAAAAAAAATTTTGGTCTCAAGGCGTCTAAAACTTTCCTTATTTTTAATTCACAATAAAACGATCAGATCTATCGAGGACTGACCTAAGACATGAAGCTTGTTTTCTCACATTAAAAATTATAGAGTTTTTTTCCTACATAAAATGATATTTATAACTGTCTTTTTCTGAAAAAAATTACTTTTTACATATAAGAAAAAATGCATATTCAAAATTCTTTGAAAATGGTGTAGTCCATAATTCATAAAATTCCCCAAAGAAGCATTAATATACTAGTAATTAATAAACGTTTGGATTAAAATTGAAAAAAATAATAATATCATCATTAACTTAGGAGGGCAAAAAATCATGACATTGACAACACAATCCATTGATAATTCAACAATGATATTTACTATATTTTTAGATGGAATGTTCTATTACATTGAATATCAAATTTGTTATAACAAGTTACATGTACTCGTCAACGTGACAACAATACCCCAACATCTAAGAAACATTAAACATTTGGTCCCATTGCAAAAAAAAAAAAAAAAACACAATTATGGATAGAAGTATAGTACAACGCTAGTTGAACGTCGTGAGAATACTTACTTTATTTACCCAAACAACCTCCGAAGTAAGGCATTACAACTTTTTTTTTTTCAAGGGTTATTGTCATAATGTTGAAGGGTGACTACCTAAGAACCAACAGATGAAGGTTTAAGGAGAATCCCTCATATTTTTTCCTCCCTAATTTACAACTTTTTTTCAATAAATTATTTCACAATTTGAAGGAAATATTTCCCCCTAGCTAATTCATTTTCATCCCCTCATATTAAATTTCCCCCTATGTCGGTCTTTACTTATCTTCAACTTCCTTCATATGTTAGATAGAACTCCTCGCCTCGTGAAAAAACTGTTGCAACTAGTGAGTTCAGAGTAGGAAGTTGAATAACTCAACTCCCTCGTCGTCCTCTGATCTCAACGATCCCCATTATGGGAGGGATCCATTCATGAGGTCAAAAAATAAAAAAAATGAAGAAAGTAAAGCAATCTAGTATTTTCTATTATGGTTGAACCTTGACTGTGATCTTTGTCGAAGTCGAACCAAAGGTGTGATTTAATAAATTCTTATTACATAAAAGAGATATATGGATATTTTATTTGTTATAATTGTAAAATTGTAATAATTGTGGCTTGAAAATAAAATTTTGTGGAGTAATCTAGATTGTGGTAAACTTTTATTTATAGAAATGCAAAGAAATAATGGTTCTTTTACATATAAAATATGAGTGGGATAAAGTTGGAGGTTAAAAATAGAAAGATTGTAATCTAGAAAAACACTAGGAATTCAATTTTGGAAATGAAACAAACAAAATGGAACGAAGGGAGTATCTTCTCATGATACAATCATGTTTAACAGTAGCAAGTACATTGCTCTCCACCATTGTTACTCTCAAAATTAGACGAGAAGGAAGATGTCTTCATTGTATAAAAAAAGGTGAAAGCTAAGAGGTATGGTGCAAAATAGTTACCTAAAAGAATTGAAAAAAAACGACAATTGATCGGATTGCATTATGACACATTGTATGACGCGATACGAATATCCAAAATCATTTACCACCAATATGGACACCCACAACCCTGATAATGTACGGACCACCCACAATCTATACAAGACAAACTCGAGAAGACTCCATGACTATTCCGACAATTTATGTCTCTTTTAAATCATACCATCTTCTTTGTAGAGTTTCTTCAAAATTACTTACCATGGGACAAAAGACTAGTAACTTTTCTTTCTACTCTACCTCCACTTACTTATAGGCAAACCTTTTTTGCCTCTACAACTTCTCTTTCCCCCATAGTTACATAAAAGTTGCAATAAAATGAAACTCAATAGCCCAAAACTTTTCAAACAGGCTTATATGATTGAAACAATCTATATGTTAAATGGCCACACCTTTTTAATGTTACTGTAGACCTTATTGATGGGTAATGTTGTGAGCTATCAAAGCAACTATGTGATCATCTTAAAAAGTTAAAGACACCACTTACAATCTTAAAATCTCTCCTTTTAACTTGAGCCGAATATAGTCAATGAGACTTTAGCCCACTAAGACAAGACCCAAGGTCTAGTGGATAATCATGCGCATCTAATTTCACCTCAATACCCTTCTAATATATTGTGATATTGGGCACCAATTCTAATGGTAAAACCCTTGAATCGGTCTCTTATCTATAAATTTAGTCGACTGTTACACTTTTTAACTTTTCCTTCAACTCTCATATATATTATAGTTGACTTGAGCAACGAAGGGGAGAGTACTTTGCCATCATCGGAGTATTCTCTTTTGTTGCAATGAATAAATGATTGCATATATTTTATAATATGATGTGCATTAAAAAAACTCAACTGAAAGCCTTTTTTAGATAAAGTTGAAAAAAATGACATACACATATGATCAAATATATGAATAAAAAAAAGTTGTACGTTTACTTCAAAAACATATGCACATTTGTGTTTAAATTTTATGCCACATTTATATTCTCTCATCTGAATTTTTTTTTTTTTAAATATAGTTTACGTGAGATTGACTATTGATCGATGAATAAAGTAATATATTATTAGATAGTTCAATGTTCTGTAATAAAACTACAAAATTTTCACGCAAATGTCCGAATTTAAGTATAAATACAATATTTAAAAAACAGGTTCTACTCTTATATTATTTTCAAAGTATCATTCCCTTTTTTAGTTTTGGACCAGCTATAGTTTGTTGTTTAATTTGTTTAAACAATTTATTTACATTATTTTTATAACTTATAGAGTATGGGCAGTGAATTGTCCTTTTTCAATATTCTTAGAGTACTCTCGCTAATTCATTAATTTAGAGGATGGTCCAAAAGGCGTATGTGAGAGTTTTTTTTTGGGGTGGGGGGGGGGGGGGATGAAGTAGAACGTTATATGATATGTTATTAAATCTAAAATTAAGACATTGTTTGAATTCGCTTACGATTGATTTAAGAGATATTTTTATAAGGTTTTAATTATCATGTAAATATTCTGTTATTATTATATTTCTTGTATATTAATAATTTTAAATTCTCTTAGTTCAAAAACTCAAATGAGAGCGTGAAAGAGTATTAGAGCCCTAATTCTTCGCAACAACAAGTGAATTGTTTTATTAATTGAACGTATTCTACTAAACTGAACTTAATTTTACTAACTGAAATTATTAATACTGAACCTTAAATTTATTTTACTGAACAAACTCATTTCTATGAACCTTAACAAACTTCTTAAGGATTGAACTTATTTTTACTTAATTAACTTATTTTACTGAACTTTTGAAATAAGTTGACTGAGAATCATAGCCCTTATGTAGCCCGGGTTGTTGATTTAATGTTGTTAAAATGGTAAAACTTTTATTCCTCTAAGCATATCCTATATAATTATTTTCATTGTTTTTTTTAAAATGTTATAATTAATTAAATGATTTAAAAAAATTGATTAGACCTTGTTTTTTAGGCTATATTTTATTGATAATTCAGTTAAGTTCAGCAAACTTCATGCCAACTTTAGCTGCTCTTCACTTCAGTCAACTTGCAACCAAGCATCATTCATTCAGCCACAGCTTTAGCGTACTTACAAGCTCACTCTTAACTTAAGCTCTTTCCTAATTATTTTAGTTTTATTATTACTATATTGTTGTTTGTATTCCATCCATTTCCTTAAAAATTGAGTCATTTAGTTTATTTCACTATTCATAAGTGATGGACGCACAACCACTGTCAATAAACTATCTATATTGATTTAGTAAGTTTATAAATAAATCAAGTGATTCTGTGTTTACATTACACATAATTAATGTAATTAGTCCTTAATATTATATTATGTATTAATATTATATTAGAGTAATATAAAGATGCCATATATTAAAGATATTAAAAAGATACAAACATGCATGAAGTTTTGGCAGAAAAAGAAATATTATGTAATTAAATTGACTACATCACTCATATTGATTCAAATATAACAGTTTAATTTCTTAAACATCGTGTTCATAATTTAATGCTCATTAAAAATGCTTAGAAATATCTATTCTTCTAAAAATGCCTCCTTAAATTATTATTCAAATTCTAATTAGAATTATGGAACATACTCTAAATATCTCGTGAGCCATAGGCTCTGCTAGGAGATTTTCTATCTCATCATAAGTATTAAATTATTATTATGAAT
Source organism: Bassia scoparia (assembly GCA_008642245.1). Lineage (NCBI taxonomy): Eukaryota > Viridiplantae > Streptophyta > Magnoliopsida > Caryophyllales > Amaranthaceae > Bassia > Bassia scoparia. The sequence goes on along the minus strand of SNQN01000026.1, from coordinate 35,083 downwards.
AGTACAACAGATTGAATTGTAGCTTCTGTTTAGGACTTCATGATGTAACTACCTATGAGGGAATCATACAAGGTGTCGGAGCATGCATCGTAACTACACCAAATAGGCGAGAGCCTTATAAATTGGACAACTATATAAAATACAGTCTCGGATTGAACCAGAATCTTCACCAGAACTGACAAGGTGGCTGGTTAATGGTAAACAGGATGGGTACCTAATTGTAGTGTTTTCCCAGACACCTGTGATGCTAATCAACTTACTAAATTCCAGAAGGGAGATGTTTGATCTACACCAATATCATCTCTTCCTGCTCGAGGTTAAATGCAGGTCTCTTTTAACCTTTTAGGTTTTTTTTAACATGCTTTTGACTCATCCCTCTTTTGTGGTAGCTATTGTACAAAAGAATGGAGGTAAAACGAGTGGCAGGATACAGATTGTTCGCAATCCTTTAGACTAATATTCTTGAACAGCCTCGAATTAATGAGGGTGAACCAAACAAAGGGCTATAGTGATAGTCATGCCTCAGCCCGAAATAACCCAAGCAACTCATCAAAAGTGCGTGCGTGGAGAATCGAAAACCTTATTGCATCTGCATCCCCATAGCCTGTTATTCATAGCAGAAAAAACTGTGCCGGGAGATGTTAATATAAGCAAGCACGATGTTCCTAGTAATCTATGCCGTCGTGGTCTCATACAAAAGATTAAGGTAAACTGGCATAGGATGCAGATGATAATCTAGACACCCAAAAGTGCCTCCCCAAATTGAGAACCGATGAGAAAAAAGTAAATGACGTTCGAAATATATCTGATTCTCAAAAACTGTGAGAGAAATCCCAAATAATATCCAAACACATAATGCACCTGAGTTTGAAATTTAAATTTGAGTTCGAAATATTAACACCAAGTCCATTAATAGCGGATGAAAGTTTATATACATTTTTATTTATTTAATTAATTTCTATTTTTTTAACTTTTTTCTTTATTTTTAGGATTTTTCTTAGAATATTTTCTACCAGGTTATTTCTATTAATTTCCACTTTTCATTTTGGTTCGTTCTCATTTTTCTGGAGTTCGCCAGTATTTTTCAATTACTTTTGCTTAATTCAGTTATATCGGTGTTTTTACAAGTTTTTAAAAGATTTTCAGAAACAAATAAATTTAAAATGCTAAAGATATTCGGGAACGATCTGGAAATATTCTACGAAATTAACCTGACCTCTAAGCAATTCAATATTGGATAAAGGATAATTCCATATGTAGATTAGATCAGAAAATACGGATAATAACATACGTTGGTAAATAACCAACCGACACAACGATCAAACAGTTCGCGTATATACGCTTTTCGGTGACGTGGCAAAGCCAGCGGTCTACCAAAAGTTCACGAAGCTATTAGACACTTTGCTCCAAAGCTATGTATTGCTATCCTTAGCGTATCTATCCGATTTTGCTATTTAACTGAAGAATATTCTTTTTTCCCAAAATCACGTCCTAAACTACTCTCCCGCGTCTGATATGTCGAACAATCTCGACGATAAGATATATGCAAAGCTCTCATAAGTCTCTCTCTCATTCCAATTCAATCCACAACACAAACCCACTTCAAAATCCAGAATCCCGTGCGAAATTCGTCCGCATTTTGGAGTGTATCTTTGCGGATTCTAGGTACAAATTCTGAGGCTATTTAATCAAACGTCTCTCTCTTCTCTTGTTATTAATATGATTAATATAATACATAAAATTGTTTTGCTTCTTGTGCTTTCAATCCATGTAACATCTTATTCTTTTATCAATGCGTTTCGACTTATCGCAATCTTTTAATTGAATGTCAATAGCTAAACGTTTCTTTATGTTATTGTAAGCGATTCAAATTGAAGCAAAGTTTTGATTACTCTACCTTTGTTAATTTTGTTTTTCTTTTGCTTTTTGTAGAGATAGCAAGGTGAGTAATATTTCATATATATTGAGTTTCGATTTCTTTGTGTATATTATCTTATCTTTGCACCTATGATTCTTTGGACTGCTAAAAACAAGACTTAGAATTGTTTGAGATCACATTAAATTCAGATGAATTATGGCAAATGGAGTTTAGGCACCATATTAATTTTATTAATTCGAATAGTCACCAATTATTAGGCTAAGGTAGCCGATGCATGTTATGAGCAGAAATCAACTCTTGTAGTAAACTAGGTTAAAATGTCTCGCTTTTTTAAGGTCAAAAATAGCTCTTTGAATTCAATGAATATGATTTAGGAAACTATCATTAAGACGATAGAGGCCGCTACTGCGGCCGATTGGGTCAAAGAGTATTATCTGTACATGTCCCCGAACCCACTCACTCTGGTTACTAGACCGAATAGTGGGCCATTAGTTTGGCACCAATGTTTGGGCGTCCCGTATTATCTGTGTATAGGCACGGGGTGTGCTAGATTTCCGCCTTCTATCCACAACACTCTCCCATAACGCACTAAAGTGGTGGTATCTGGGCACAAGGCCAAAGATTCAAAATCGAAGGTAGGACGTTAGCCCGACTGTTGTGGAGGGTCGACATCGCCCTACTATAACTCAAATCCTTTTCATCAAAAAGTCTTATAAGTTAGATCAACTCTCTGACATGATTTTTTAATATTGTGATATGATGGAATATTTGATACTAACGGATGGGATCCAAAATGTCTTTGTTCCTCTGTATCTGATAGGTTTTCTTAACCTATGATTGTAATGTCCTACAATAATTGATCGCTGACGACCTTACTAATTATCCAGTCCATAGGACCAGTTACATTCATCATCAGAGACAATGCTCTCACCTTCTAAAGTCACTGTGCACAAGAGTCAAAACAGAGCTCTCTTTCTCCTTATTCCTAATAGAACAGAGTTCTCGCTGTCTGTAGAATGGATCTCGTACTAGTTTATTTTCAAAAGGAGTTGGGATGATCATTGGCTTCCCTTGATTTGTATTCTCTGCACTATATTGAAGTTTTCTCTTGCATTGAATAGATGCTAAGAATGAGCTAGGGCTACTATAAATTACAGCTGGTGCCAAAGTAAATATCTCCAGCAAGGGTGTATCTCAGCCGGTATAGCCTGTTTGCTCATCATATACTAGAGTATCTACTGTAGTTATCTTGTGCTAAGTCTGCTAATGAATGTGCTTCCTGAAATCATTGCTGCAATGAAGGAGCCTTCTTTTAGCTTCTAGAGATCCATTATCTCCAAAAATGTTCTAGTTTGCCTGAAGATTTTAGTCTAAGATGTATCCACAACACATCCAAGGAATAACAATCAATCTCTC
>SNQN01000026.1:0-25153 GCA_008642245.1 Bassia scoparia | reverse complement strand
CAAGGTCTAACAGAAATTAAAGGCCAAATCATGATGCATCTTATAATAATCAGAAGCATGGGGAGCCACTGAGAAGGTGTTGGAATTGGGCGTAAAAACGAACATATGAACGAGGGTTGATGAAAAGTGGTCTTTGGGGCATTTTAACAAACAGTTATGGAGCATCAAATTAGGTAATTAACACGAATACAGAATAAAGATTAAAAATTTATTTCAGAATATGATCAAATTTTAGCGAATCAAAAAGAAGGGAGTTAGCTTGTACCTTGGAGATAGACACAATCTTCTGAATTTCACAGTAAGGTGTTGGGATGAATTCTATCAGAAGCTAGTGGCCTGGCTAAGGCATCATAATCTTGATAACTTGTAATGTACTCGTGTCCTAGATTAATCGGYACTACATTATTATACGGACCAGTTGTCGTATAGAACAAACTTGTCTGTGATTTTTTCTGGTGGTATGATCATTGTTTAAGTTACCATCCTCTAGATATTTGATATCATACAACTTGAGAAAATAATACAGTACAATTAAAAAGTGATAGCTCATAAGAATGTGAAAGATTTCCATGTATAGTTCAACCAATACTCAATTATAGCAYAATWTGAACKAATTAATCAAGTAWTAATTCAAACCTAAAAATCAAAGTGTAATTCAATACAATTGAATCAATTAGTGCTATTCAAACCCATTGAACCGATTAGTATAATTCAAATCAATTATATGCAGAAATATAAGTGACYCAATTAACATTGATCAACATAATCGAAAATTACCTTGAATTTGAAGAATTCAAAACACCACAAGTTTGATTTTGCTAACTGCAATTCGAAGTTTTGACAATGCCAATCCGAAAATTTTACTTGTCGAAAATTCCTCAGTTTAAAATTTGTATTCGAAAATTTTGCTGAAAAGAACAGTAGAACAATGAATTGGCGTAGTTGAGTAAACTGCATAATGAAGAAGATGCAACTGTACCATAATGTATGGAAATGGGAGTACATGCCACATACGTGGTTTTTTTTACTTTCTTAATTGTTTTTTAAGGATTAAGTTTTTATTTTTTTTAGAGCTATTTTAATTGATTGATTAATTGGTCACAGTGACCATGTTTTGTAAATTCTGATTTCTTTTATTTTAAAAACCCCTTTTATTTTATGGGTGATTTCTTTTCTAACTTAATCTAAGAAATCACTTTTGTAAATTAAGTGGTGCCTTTATTTATTCAATTAAATTTGAATAGTTAATAAACCAATTTTTAATTTTAGTGGTCTCTTTGATTAATTCTAAAGAAACCTCTTTAAAAGTAAATGTGATCACTTTTATTTAATAGACCACTCATATATTTTAGTGGGTTTCTTTGCACCGGTCCCTTAAACACTTTTTGTAGTAGTGCAACTATTTTGACCCCCTCCAAAATACTTTTCTGGTTCCGTCTTTCAAAGTAGCTAATAATAACATGTATATTTAAAGTCAAATATGGTAATGTTAGTTTTTACCATCCATTTACCGCACCAATTAAGTACATGTGAAATTTGCGCGGGAGAGTTCTATCGAGTATATATATGAGTTTGAGATGCACATCCATGATGAAATAATTGATGGTTTGCTGTAATAAAGATAAGTACATACATACGCGCAAAGTAAAACCTACATTGAGCGTATGTAATGTAACTATGTACAAGATCAATTATGCTCAATCTAACATATATAAGTAGCTCAGCTCAACAATACATCATATAACTATATGAATACAGAAATATCACGAAATTCATGATCAAAAATCTGAATATTAAAAGTGCATATGGTTCAAAAATCATCGCCATATGACTATACGAGTGCAAAAGGAAATTTTATGACTTTCTTCTACTCATGAAAGTTGATTGCCCTTTGGGCTTCTCTAAAGAATGTAAAAAAAAACAAATTGAAAATTATTCATGGCCATGAAATAATAAGCTAGGTGCATCACTTTCTTATGCAATAATGGTGTGATCGATATAAGAAAGAGAAAGAATAGTACATCTAAGATATATTGATGATACATATATATATATACTTTATATAAGATTAAAGTATATGAATGAATAATTTGAATTATTTACGTCAACCACGTGTATCACAACCGTATTCACTTAATCACAAATTAATGTGCATGTGCATATAATAATAATATTACACAACAAATTAAATTATCTTTAAAGTGTAATTGCATGAATTCAAACCACAAATTAAATAATAAAAACATTAAAACTTTCAACATCAAATTACTTACCTCAAACAGTACACGTTAATCTTGTTGTAATCAAATAAAAAGATAATCTATGGAAGAGAAGGGCCTAGCATGAAAACGAAGAGTTTGTCAGCATAGCCAAGGAGACTGCCTGGCACCATATATAATTATTATCGAGGGCCCTATAAATCTTCTACTGAGATTTATTTCATCAATAATAATACTTCATCCGTTTTTTTTTTCTTTTTAATAACGACACTTTAATTTGATAAAAAGTTCTCACGATTTTTATCAAAGTGTCGCAGATGTTTAAAAAAAACGAAGGAAGTATTATAATACATGATGGCCCTCGATAATAATTGTAATAAGAAAGTAGCAGGCAAGTCATCCTTGGCTACCAAACAATAACTCTCGACTTCATGTAAGGCCTCTCTTCCTCATCTCAAACCAATAACATACACTTCAATTCATATATAAATGTATTTGTGTGTGTGTGTGTTTTTTTGTTGGTTATTTCATTGTATGAAATGCTACTATATATAGCAAACAAAAGGTTATAATAATATGATTATTTATTTATTATAAGTATATAATATATGGCTTTAATTTGCTGAATCTTATCCTATTTTATTTTTTACCAGAAATGCCCATATTGGGATATATTCTTTTATGGTGATGTGTAGCTGTCTCTTATACACATCTAGATGTGTATAAGAGACAGATATATAGCAAACAAAAGGTTATAATAATATGATTATTTATTTATTATAAGTATATAATATATGGCTTTAATTTGCTGAATCTTATCCTATTTTATTTTTTACCAGAAATGCCCATATTGGGATATATTCTTTTATGGTGATGTGTAGACCAAATATTTGACTCTAAAATCATTGATGATCTTGACACCTGATACGGAATAAAGTAGCTAGCTAACTCAAATTGTCAACTCCACATCATCCATTTTTATTTTTATTTTTTGTCAAAAGCTAACGAGCACCCGTAATGTTAGATAAGATATAATTAAAAATGAAAATATTAATTGTATATCAAAATATTAATTTTATCGATTATCATGTGATTTTAGCATGCAATTTTAGATTTATATCATTTTAAAAACGAAATATATTTAATGTTTATCTTACGTCCTTAATGTCCCAGAGGAGTCTGTTATTAGCAACGTACTTCAGTTTTTGTATATTTGGAATATTATCCTAAATTCCTAGCTTTAATTTTGTGTTGTGCAATATTATGTTTATCGAATTTGTTGGTTAAATGGCGTCATTTTAATTTGTGTGAAAATGTGGATATATATGGTTGAGGGTATTTCTCTTTTCGCGTTCATAATTCATAACCACTCACGATTATGCTACCACGAATACTTGAATTTTTGGACCTATAAAGGTAAAGAGATAACGTATATGTATGTTAATTGCAATTTATGATTTTATGTGGCATGGTTACTCCGCAGTATTATACTATATATTCTCATGACTTCTCATGCACACATAAGTTGATAGTGATTCTAAATAAAGATTACACACCATCCGTTTCGTATTGACTTTAGGAATTATTCACATTGAAACTTTGACTTGCATGAATGTTATAGCGTCTCGATCTCCATGTGTATATGTGATCGTAAATAATTTGGAGAAATTAAGGGTAAAAATGAGATGATAACGAAAATGACAAATGGATCCTTCTGCTATGTAATAAAGCCGTGAAAAAATAGAGGCAAAGACGAGGACACATATATATGAGGTGATTTCAAGGGATGCATGCAAAAGACGGTGTGCAGAATGTTTCTCAAGGACCAAAATCAAAGTTCATAGGGATAGGTCACTAGAATTAGAGAGAGTTTTCAAGTAATAACAATCTTGACCACATGATGCAAATTTGAGGCATATGTGAAATTGTTGTCAAAATGACCCCTAAACAACCCAAAATGAAATATATAGTCCACGTTTTTTCAAGTTTTTTGGAGCCAAAAATAAAAATTGTTGCAAACTTGGTGCAAGGGTCTATTGGTCATGCAACGACTCCGTGCAAGACAACAAACGTAGATTAGGGTCACACGTCAGCTTCAAAAAGTTACCTCAACCATGGTGAAAGTTTGTGACAATTTTTGCAAGACATTCATTAAGTCTAGAATGATCTAATGACCCCGGACCCTAAGGTCCTAAGTGTCAAAATTCTAAGTGTAATCCATGTTTTTTGAATTCACGAGACATACATTGTTGTCAAATGAGCCAAATTTTTAGTGAGGGGCCTATTCTATAAGATGATGTAAAATAATAAAATTTTGAATGGATTATTAATTAGGCTCTTTCAACAACAATAATTATTACTATGTTTGGAGACCCTATATGCGTGGAAGCAGGATTGAATTAAAGTTTGTGGTGCGTAAGATAGTTTTGTCCAATGTTTTTTTAGCCTTATTTTTAGAGCAAATCTTCTATATTTTGCATTTTCAAGATAAAATATAATAAAGTTTATTTCACCAAATTAATCATAAAAGTAAATTTCCCATTTTTTGGGATTTATTACCTATACTTAATTTTTAGGATATTTTTTCTTCTCAAGGATCATTAGATTTCATTTATCATTGTAAGTTTATGTTATTGCATATTTGCATTATAAGGTATATATTATTGCTGATATTTTCACCCGCATCCTCAATCCCCACTTAAGATTTCCTTACTTTATTTTTACCAGCATTAGCCTCATTAATATGAGTGGTGTATATGGTGTGCCTTTATCACCTCCCCTCGTACGTGTGTCTGTCAATTTATTATTTTGTTCAAGATCCTTTCTGTTTCACTCTCTATTTTTCACATATTTGAATAAAAACGTACGAAGTATAAGTTGGTCCGCTCACATGGACCATTATTATCTAATGTGTAATGCGTGTGTCGGTGCGTGAATTAATTTCAAAGGGTTCGAGATGTATTACATTATTTCTTGGACATTTACGATTAATTATTTTTATAAAGAAGTACATTAATTTTGGAGATTTTAAATTAAATTAATAGAAGGTATTGTATACATCAGATGTACAATAAATTTATTGTGCATCAAGCATATAGTGACTCTTTATATCAATATAGTGACCCTTTATATCAATATAGTGACTCATTTCATTTTACATCAATATAGTGATAAAAAATAAGGGTCACTATATTGATAAAAAGAGTTACTATATTAACCAAAAGGGTCACTATAATCTGATGTACAGTAAATTTATTGTGCATCCGATGTACCTAATACTTTGTCTTAAATTAATTTCAGTATCATAATAATTACTCCCTCAGATGTATCGTATTAATTGCAACGATTAGACATTTTCCTTCTTTACTTTATGTCAAATCGTTGCATTTAATATGATACGAAGGACAGGATTACATGTTTCCGATCTAATGCATGTAAAATGTACTACTTCAGAAGCATTATAAAAATTGAAAGAGGAAGGCCTAGCATGAAAGAAGAGAGCTTGTCGAGATAGCCAAGGAGATTGCCTGGCGCACGTTTCGATTAAGATCGAGCTTAATCCATCCTATCAGATTAATTAAAGCTCTCCTAATCTTAACACCGCGATCAAGCAGCGCAGCAGGCAAATCATCCTTGGCTACCAAACAATCGAACTCTCAACTCCATGTAAGGCCCCTCTTCCTCTCGAACACATACAAATTCGATCACGATCATGATCACGACGACGAGTGTTGCTCGATCTCATGCACATTATTGAGTTGCACATTATTATTTTGCATATAGCTAGCGCACATCCTAGGCTATATATATAGACGTTAGTCCATATAGTGCGTGCATGCATGCATGCACGACTTTAATTAGTTTGTGAATCTTATCTTAATTGAATCGTATTCTGTTATAGTGTAACGAACAATATATTTAACTTAGCATCATATGATGATCTTGAATTGACAGAATCCTTTTCATGGAAAGCAAATAATTACTCCCTCCGATTTACTTTAGATGCTACATTTGCTAAATTGATACTATTCATTTTGTAAGTTTGACCTTATTTTTTATTTTCCTATTTATACATATTAAAACGTAGTCGTGTGAGATATTGTTTGATTCATCTCAACAAACACTTTTTTAAATGTCTAGTTTTTATATTTTTTTTTCTTACATATAATTCGAGATATAAACAAGCACGTGTAGCATCTAAATTGAATCAGATGGAGTATATAACCAAATGTCAACCCGACAAGAAATTGTGTACATTATTTAATGATGATATGCATGGAATATTAACCCGACTTTTTGGTCTCCATCTACATACACCCATTTTTAGATTTGACACACAATTATTAAGATTTTATTTTTCGTGCTAAAGAGCGAAACAAAGAGGGATCACACACTGCACATACACACACACACAACTTTCCGATGCCACATTCGACAACAACGTGACCGGTATGCGCTACCAGGCCTATCATGTCCATGAGATTGTAAAAGTTCGCATATGGAGTATTTATTTGTATAATAATATTCACGACGTTCATTGTAATTCGTAATAAAGGAATCGGATTTGAAAATTTTAATATGATTCATTGAGAATGAACTGCCACAGACAATAATAGGAATCAATCATACAACAACAAGCTAAGTGTCCAACGAATTGAAGTCAATATATAGTTGATTTTGGCGTTTTGACAAGCAACCTATTAATTAAAGAAATGTTTTATTTTTATTGATTTCTAATATCTTAAATATTTCAATTATCTGATTTTTAGAATTTCGGCAATTAGGAAACATGATTGGTTCCCTGTCAATAATTGTGATAGTCCATTCTCAATGGATCATAGTAAATTCATCCGGATGGATTGTGGTCCTTTAATTTGTCAGAAAATGAAATCTATAAAAATATATTAAAAAGGGTGCTATGCAATGTATGTGTGCCACGTGTTTCCATTTTTGTTACCTCCAATTACGCCACGTGTCATGTTCGACCACTTGTATTGTGCCATTTGTATTATTATTACTCAGCAATTTTGTGTCAAAAATATATCATAACAAAGTTTGAACCCATGTCATTCCACTTCTATCTTAAACCAATAACCAATCAAGCCAATTTATAAATGTATTCTATTAAGTGTATTATAATGTTTCTAATACGAGTAGGATTAGTGTAGAAAGTGAAACTCCAACAAGCTCAAAACTCAGAATTTACGGTTCCCACTTCATATTTCAAAATTATAGAATTACATCTCATATGCTTTACAAACACTCTCTGTTCAAACTCAAACATATACTAACCCAAAAAACAATATGCTAAACAACTAACACAAAGTAGAAATCGGGGCATCGCCCAAACCGATACACTGGTTACAAATTAAAACCCGTCCTCAAATTTTGTTAAGTTCGTTTGATATCTAATTATTTGATAAATAGCTTAATTCGTTTTATTACCCTTCAAGGTATACATTTTCAAACTAGCCCTGAGCCCCTGAGCCTTATAATAAGCCCATAGGAAGAAAATTTCCCCTCCAAGGCTTCAATTTAAGCCTTTCGATGAGAATATCTCTATTATATAAGTGAAGGGGGAGCAATGGTGTCCCCCTATGAATTTCCAATTCAACCCTTATACTTAACTATTATTACAAAACAAACATTTACTTCTATGCATAAACTTGCCAAATTTAATATTCAATCATGTAAAATTCAAAAACACAATTAATGCATAATGCTAAAATAATGTTTGACAAAAAAAGGGAAAACTTACTACTGTATTAACTAAAAAAGGACACGGTGAAAAAATTCCTATTATTTCAATTGCAACAACACCTTTTATTTTTATTTATTACTTTTATTTAAATAAAAAAATTCAATTAGTTAGAGTATCACAAATTTCATAATTATACGCTTTAATAATCAAGTACACAATTTATTGTTCACTGAAAAATAAAATACTAAATGCTAATAACAAACATCTCATATTACATACATGATAAATCTACATTAATATAGAGTTCTTATTGAGAAAAAAATTTATAATTATTATGTAATAGAGATTATGAGGAAAATTATTTTTTTCTAATATTTTCTTTATATTTAAAAATAATGGTGCAAAAATTAAAATTTAATGTACTTCATATACAAAATTATGCACTCATCACGTGCAAAAAAATACTAGTATAAGGAAAAAAGAGGTGGTGGCGGACTGGCGGTGTCTACCTAAAAATATCATTTCATCTCCTTCTTTTTTAAAATTGCATGATATGCTATTAATGAGATAATTATGAGTCAACCAAATCATCTAAAAGTTTAATAACAAAATATAAGTCTTCTTTATTATCAAGTAAAATCAAACAAAATCTATAATCAAATTTGAAAAATAATTTACAATCTATAAAAATTACCCATTTACTAATAAAGTATACATTTAGTTATTAGGGGGGAAAATTATAAATATTGTATTATAATATGATAAATATTTTAATGTTTAATCATATATTATAAATTTCATGCATGCACGCATCGCGTGCACAAAACACTAGTATCAATATAATGGATGCGTGATAGCATGAAAAAAAATAGTGGTTAATAATTTTGGCACTAGCTTCGAAAGACACAATTTAATTTATGCACTCCATACAGTCGATAGTCATAGTCCATATATATATATCAAAAACTTTACAATGATCGTCCAAAAAACACCTATCACTACGGATGAATGTGAGCCACTAGTTTTACCTTTTTTTCAAACAAAATATTTATTAAATCTCTTTCAATATATCAATATTTTCTTTTGTTTTAATGTTGCCTAATATTTATTTTTCAAATAAGGAAAGATCCATTTGCAATCAAAACAAAAGTAAATATTGATATATTTAAGGAGATTTAGTAAATATTTTATTAGAAAAAAAGCTAAGATATAATTAAATAAAATTAGTGGTTCACATTCATCAGTAGTGGTGAACGTTTTTTGGACGACCGTCGTAAAGTCATCCATATATATATATTCTCTGTTATATAAGGGAAGGGAGGAGGTCGCGGTAGTGTCCTCCTGAAATTACCCTTCTACCTCATTCCTTTTTGCAATTACCAAAACATGCCATCAAACCATAAAAAATAGCAATACTAAATCAGACCTCGATAATTCAAAACAGTTGCCAAAAAATACACCAATCAAAGTATCAATTAATATGCAATAATCTCAGAAATTTCATTACATTAATACATTAATATATTACCCATTATTTTGTTTTTTTAACACTTGCCAAAAAAACCCCAATCAAAGTATCAATTCAAATTGTTCGTTATATGAAAAAAAATGGTACATTTTATAAAGATTTAGAATCCAATGAAAATATTACATCAAAGTATCAAGTCAAATTGCTCATTATATATATGTAAAATCTATATAATGATTTTAGGTTCATATATAATAAACTTGAATTGTACTATATTGTTACTAGTATTTGATGCACGCGATGCGTGCTTGAATATTTTTTATGCGATAAATTTTTTCTTTTTTTGCATAATTGCTAAAAGTAAAAAATTAAATGTTAAACATATTAATTTCTAGTTACATTGCCTTGCTTGTGTCTTTGTCACTTAGGTCTCCCACCCAAATTTTCTTTTTCTTTTAGTATTTAATTAATATGGATGAAATTATTTTTGAAGAAGTTGAATGTTATGATTTCAAGCCAATAATTGATAATAAAAAATAATCGGTACCTCATTTGTTTGAATTTTTATGTAGAATAATAATATAGTTTCATTAATGTATACTTTGGTTTGTTCATATATGTTTTAGCAACTATTTGTCTTATGAATAGATTGAACTTGATATTATTTGTTTATATGTAATAAAGAGTACTTAATTGTGTATTAATTGATAAAATAATTTAATGGTATAATTTTCATATTTACTTTGTTAGAATAAATGCATTAAACTTGTGAGCAATTATTTCCATTTTTAGTGTTAAGTTTTATAGCAGCTATATTTGAATTTTAATATATATTTTTAAAATAGTCAAATCATTAAGGGTACCTAGGTAATTTCATAGGGGGACACCATTACTCCCCCTTGGCTTATATAATAGAGATAATGTTATAATGTACTGTGTATATTAATACGTCAACACAAATAATCAGCTAATTACATTACATAGTCTAATATCTTTGTTAGAGATTCATCAGTTACATAATAATAAGAGTACAATGAATATGTGGTATATTTTTATGGACATAATTTTAACAAAATTGTCGCACACATTGCATGCATACATGGTTAATCCTTCATCAATGTTAATCGAATGCGGCATTCATGTCATATTTTTTCATGTATCTTTTTAATTGAAAATTTTAAATAAAAAGAGAAAATTTATTATATCACCGCACGTATCGCGTATTTAAAAAACTAGTATATATATATAACAAAAATTATTCGAGACAATAAAATGTAATACGGAGTATATCTTATCCTCAATTTGTAAAACAATGTTTAATACGGATTACAATACATTCAATAATGTCATTTCTCAGAGAATTTACATTATAAATTTGAAGGTCGATATTCTTCCTCCATTTTTTATTTACTATATATACATTTCCTTCTTTGGAGTCATATTAACAAACAGTAAAGATGGAGGCCGTGGTGAATGGTGATTATCATCATTCATCTGCATTGAAGCTTCTCGCAATATAATCACAACCAATAATCAGCCCGGTAATGGAAATTCTCCTTCTACGACGTCTTCGATCTATCCTTCAACTTTTGCATTCCCTTCGTTCTATGAAATTTGTGTCAGTTGTACTTTTCATATTTAACAATGCATGGTATGTTTCATAAAATAAATAATTATAGTTATGCATATATCAAGATTGGATATTATTGTAAAATTCATTGAGAATTTGAGACGAATCAAATAAGAGTCCAAATTTAAAGATGGTCCAAATTTTTGACTCGAATGAGATGGCAACAACCTAGATTTTCTAAAATGAGAATAAAGAACGCAAGTTAACTATTCAAATAATTAATCAACAAATTAAAGTATAAATAAGAAGTTCTACCTAACAATAAAATTCTAAAAGAATGCAAATCAATGTTCTTTTCTTTATTTTAATTACCCATTGAATATATATTCTTCATCAGTATTCACTTGAATGTAGATATAAAAAATTGTTTTTTACAAAGTACCTTTTTGTTCATTTTTTCTCACAAATTCACATTACTTTAAAAAAAAACCACATAGAAAGAGATGTCTTATACGGAATATATATATATATAAATTAAAATAATATTTTGTACGATAATAATTTAAATATAATGTATCCTAATTTACCTCGTTATTTGTTGAACATGACCAATCCACTTCATTAATTATATTCTATTCTATTCGTAGTATTATTTCACAACAAAATACGCCTTTCAAATAAATAACAAAAATTATTTGAAAAATTAGAATGTATGTATATATCTCTCAAGTGGATTAGTAGACAAGCAAGTGATGAACTTGATTCCTAGTTGATGATCTTTAGACTTCAACATGCATACATGCATGTACATTATTATTTAATGATGATGTTGAAAAACAAAGCTAAATTATAGGAGAAATAACCTCAATTAACAATTTTGCACTTCAAACTTAATTAGCTTGCTTCTTTACCTTGAATTGACTGAACCATCCAAATTAAACGCTTCACGATTGATCGAATCGATCTCGGATGGAATGAAGAAGAGAATGGCCTAGCATGAAAGACGAGAGTTTGTCAAGATAGCCAAGGATACTGCCTGGCACTTTATATATTGATTAAGAGCTCGCTTAATTATCGAAAACTCGAAATCATTACATAATTAAGCAGCAGGCAAGTCATCCTTGGCTACTAAACAATAAACTCTCAACTTCATGTAAGGCCTCTCTTCCTCTGATCTCAATCAAACACATACATTATTGTTTATTCTGCGTGTTGAGTTGAGTTGAGTTGAGCTATCCAATCGAACGTCGTATTTATAGAATTATAGCCAAGGCTGATGATACTGTGATCATATTCCAAAATACATGAATGGAGTATAATATATTGACTTTACTAGATCTTATTCTTATCCCTGTTTTCAACTAGCTAGCATATATAATCATATTGCATCATTGAGCATGTAGCCCATTTTAATGGATATATTCTCCTCGTTATTGTGTTAGTACGTGTATAGTGGACCGTTGTTTGCGACCAAAGTTTTGACTCGAAATTATATGATGATGTTGACAATTGATCATTGAGAATAATCATGCTAAAAGGAAATAATAATTAGCAAAACCTAACCCTAATTAACTTTTAACGAATGAAGATAGCATCTCAAATCATTTTTCTTTTATTTTGCTGAAATATATACAGTATATGATATCCATGTACTTAGCCAATCAACTTACCATGCATGCAGTAGTATACCTAATAATTTGATTCTTGTTAAAGTTTGAAACTAATTGATCCACATCTATTCAGTACCATGCCATTGTTACATGCTTCGTGGCTTTGTAGTTTGTTCTTATTACACATGTGGGCTATTGGGCCGGATCGATCACATCATATACAGAGTATTACCAATCAGTGGAGGATCTAGAAATTGTAAGATGAGGGTACGAGATTATACGCGTAATTATTTTTTTTTACTTAAATATACCAAAAAAATGTCATTACTAACGAGAATTTGAGTTTTGTGAATTCATTAAACTACTCCCTCCGTTCCACTAAATTCATGCCATAATGAATAGTGAAAACTATTCATTAATAGTGAAAATCTTTTAAATTCTCGTCAATATGTAAGAATCAATATAGTCAAGTGTGGTCTTGTTAGAATCTTATTAACAAGTAGTTTATTAAAATCCAATTTTAATAATTTTTACTCATATATAATTAAAGATATTTCATTTGTAAATTGTGCATTGGCAAACGTGTAAAGTAGAAGTGGCAGGAATTTAGTAGAATAGCGAGAGTACATTTTTTCACAATAATAAAGTTTAAGGTTAAAATTTTGTAATTAATGTATTAGCGTAACACAATAATATAGTAAATAACAAAGCATGGAAGGTATTAAAACAACACATAAGAGACCACATATTTATAGACAAGCTCTCTTTGCTACACCTAAGAGATCGTTTATGACAAAAATAGATCTCTTATGTGGAACATAAGAGTACCTAAGAGACTTGTTTTTTTTATTAAATGGTCTCTTATACAGACATAAGAGAACGCCTTTTATTCTAAACGGGTCTCTTGCTTTGTATATTTTTTTCGGGGAATGGGGGGTATTGGTACCCTACGGTACCGGCCCCCTAGATCCGCCACTGTTACCAATCTGTTTTACGATGAAATAACTTACCCTTTTGGGTATTTGAAATTGTATGTGGTTAGATTAGGGGTGCTTATTGAGCTGGGCAGCTCGCGAGCAGCTCGTGTTCGACTCGGTCAAAACTCGGTCAACGCTCGACTCGAGTTGGCTCGTGCTCGCTCGAATGAGCTCGAAACTCGATAATTTTACATAAAAATCAATAATTTTTTACATTATATATTTGAAAACATAATTTTCTATTCATACTTTATAAAACTAAATTAATACACTATAAAAGAAAAAAATTATGTAAAGAATTGAAAATATAGTCAACAATTTTCTCAAAAAAATGTAGATTTCAAGAGGGYTTAACCATTAGACGAGCAGCTCGTGATCGGCTCGGCTCGACTCGATAACTAACGAGCACGAGTCGAGCAACCCCCAGCTCGTGATCGACTCGCTCGATAAGCACCCCTAGGTTAGATAGACACAAGATTATCCACTAATATAATGTCCGATTTAATTAATTAGTGTATAGATATGTAACTTACGTTATTAGCTATTATTATAATTCATAACAACAATAAAAATGAAACAATAATGCATGATGATTATTACATGGTGAACAGATTAAAAGGTTATATGGCTGAAAGTTCCTAGAAATTGGACCATACATTATTCATTATTGTTATTTTTATTATTATCAAGATCTCATCGTTTTCATACATGCATGCATGCATGCATTATTGTTCATTATGTATCTTGTTGATATAAGAGAACATTATACTATATTCCTTAGTGTAGTACTCGTAAGACAATCAATAATATATAAAAGCATTTAGACCAACATTTTGACCTAAAATTTCATGATTTGACATATGATCAATCACTTAGAATCTTCTCAATTGAAAAGAAGATTAGACCTCTCCTCTTTAATTTCAAATGGGTCAATATTCCTTTATTATTTATTTGATACTATTTCATATGGGTCAAGTATGTTACTCCATATCCAACTTTTACTCGTAGTAACTATTGTAGTGTGCTATGTGCAATTGTGTGCATGAATGCATAAACTTCATCTTGTTTGCTAAAGCCAAAACAATATTCCAAGGATATACTTATAAAACGATTTTATATGGAAAGAATATCAAGTTTGCCAAATCTAAATCGAAACGCGGTTCGTAATTTTTTTTAAAAAACCTTTTTCATTTAGCATATTGTGACATCTCAACAAAGTTACGCGTCCCAATAATAAAGTTTTACTCTATTTGTTTAACAAAGGTGTGGATCGAACAATGTTGTGAAATAGTATAACAACATGCCAACATTTGCTAGTAGTTATTAAAAGTTGGTATAATTAGTGTCATCCATCTTTGATCAGCATTCTAATTGATCATATTAGATATTGTCATATCGCTAAAGTTACCTTTTCTATTTTATTTTATTGCTTCTTTTTTGGGAATAACTTAGAAGCGAATGGCTAATTGACAACCCCTTGGTTTTTTCAATTCAAATGACTTTACCTAAAGTATATTTATTAATTAGATATATAATTAACTCCTATTGTTTAATTAAAAATGATTTTTTTTTATTATTATTATTATTATTAAAACCAAAACGTTACAAGCTTAACAAGCTACAAAGATCAAGCGAACTACAAGAAGTTGGAGGGGAGTTGAGATACAAGCTGGGTCCCCACTCCTCAAGCTATAGCGAACCCGATCTTGCTAATAGTTATTAAAAGTTGGCAAAATTAGTGTCGTCCATCTTTAATTTGATCAGCATTCTTATTGATCATATTAGATATTGACATATCGCTAAAGTTAGCTTTTGTA
Organism: Bassia scoparia; assembly: GCA_008642245.1. Classification (NCBI taxonomy): domain Eukaryota; kingdom Viridiplantae; phylum Streptophyta; class Magnoliopsida; order Caryophyllales; family Amaranthaceae; genus Bassia; species Bassia scoparia. Next base: position 9,791 of record SNQN01000026.1, on the reverse strand, counting down.
TTTTATTTTATTACTTCTTTTTCGGGAATAACCTGGAAGCGAATGGCTAATTGACAACCTGTTTTTTTTTTCAATTCAAATGCTAAAGTTTGTTTATTAATTAGATATATAACTCTTATTGTTTAAAAATGTTTTTTTTTTGTGTTTAGAGAACCACAAGGGCGGAGATGAAAATCGATCCCAGAATCTCCTGAAATAGTAGAATCGGGAGGGAAACCATTTGAGTTATCTCTCACTTTCTCTTATCATCATCATCATCTTATGGCCTCGACCCTTATGCAAAGAGTTTACTAGGATAATATTATGGTGCCTTGTGCTTGCATTGTGTCATACAATTCAAATATCCTCTTCATCACCATTGTAGGATCCATCATTCATATTGAAGAAATGTGATTCATATTATTTGTGGCATTAGTGGTGTATCATCATATCATCATGTGTATGTAATCTACAATGTAAATTTACATCTATTTCGGCAAATTATATGTTCATATTTCTTAAGACAGTCCTTTAATTAACACCTCTTGACTATTTAGTGAAACTCTCTCTCAATTAATTGTATGGTTTTACTTTATCAATCCTTTTGATAGATGATTTTAAATAATGGTCATGTGAGCAATTCAAACAAATTTGTCTGATAATTCATCGATAAAAATAAAGTACATTTCCATTAAAGTTAGCTCACACGAAATAAAAGTGTCTAGAAATGACAAATGTGTGAGTCGTCTCAGGTTTTTTCACAAATTAGTTTAGGATGAAATTATAATTTAAATTAGAAGTTAGTAGAGAATTAACGGCAAAAAGTATTGAGTGTTACTGTTTCAATTACCCACTAATCCTAATGGTATGAGTTGGGTTATAAAAATTAATGGTATTAAATAGATTTGACAGAAACACATTGGTATAAAATGAAATTTTCCTTTCTTTTTTTTTTTWAAAAAAAAAAAAGTTACCTAGTGAACAAATCAACAAATGAGTGGACACTAACGTCTATCCGGCCAAACAATTGATGATCACTTCTAGATTCTATATATTAAAACACTCTTAAACCCTGTTCTCGTAAACTTATTTAGATAATTTTAGTAAAAATAAGTTCAGTTCAAAAAAAATAAGTTCAGTTCAGTAAAAATAAGTTTAGTTCAGTAGTAATAAGTTTAGTTTAGTAAAAAAATCAGTTCAGTACCAATGAGTTCAGTTCAGTACCGATAAGTTTAGTTCAGTAAAAATAAGTTCAATTTAGTAGAAATAAGTTCAGTTCAGCTAAATTCAGTTGACGAGATCAGAGCCTTAGTGTTATATGCTCATAAAAAATGACGAACAAAGATTGTATTATATTGATCTTGAAAGCAAAAATATATAGATGGGTTAAGTTTGCTGGTGATGTTTAAAAAGCAACATTATATCTTAATTTCGAGGTAAGTTATTTCAACATATTCAATTACGTTAATAAATTCAATGATCATTTAAATTGTTAGATCCTAATTAATCCACGTGATTGATTTCAACATAATCATTAATCAATCACGTAAACTATTGATCGAAATGGTCATCTAATTATCATGATATGAGCATTCCTTGTATAACCATTATATATTGTCAAAGCTTTCACCATCTTTAGAAGCGAATGATTTAACTACATTCTTGTCTCTATTTATCTTTTCTACTTTGATTTTTACTACTTCAAAAAATAATTTTATATAGAAAGAACAAATAAAAACATACGAGAGTACAAAGATACAAATTGAGAAAAGAGAGGTCGAAAATGTATGTGTTTTTATATATACTGCCATGGAAGAATCGACCAATTCATCTTACCTTTCGCGGTCTCATATATATACTTATTGTAGGTTGGCTTGTAAAACGAAGAGGTAAGCCTAGCATGAAAGAAGAGAGCTTGTCAAGATAGCCAAGGAGACTGCCTGGCATCATCTATTTGATTGAGAAAACTAATAATGCAACGATCGAATTGCAATCTTCTCAATCAAAATCGATTTTAAGCAGGCAAGTCATCCTTGGCTACCAAACAATAATCAAACTCTCATCTTCATGTAAGGCCACCTCTTCCTTATGATAGCGTACACCAACTCTGATCCGTATTCATGCAATCGCTCATGTAACACGTTTATGTGAACATGTTTATGTGTTACATTTACGTCGAATTTGTGTGATTGAAGTTTGTGTTTGATATGCCCTATATATAGACTCACAATGAGAATGATAAAGATCATGGGATCTTATCCCTCTTTATCTTCGTGATCTTTGAGATTTTCTTACCATACAGATTTCGCATGCATGGCATTCCATGCACAATGGTATATATTCCTTATAGAGGAAATCATTTAACTAGGGACCCCAATAATCAAATGAGAAATCATTTGATCTTGATGAGAATGATAGCTTCAATTCACAATGATAACGAATCTCCTTCTTTTAGGAAAAAAGTGGGGACGATAAGAAGACTTCATATTATATGACTAGCCCTAGATTGTATATAATAGACATAAGAAGTTGACTTTTTAATCATTGGGTTTATTCACTTTATTAGATCTTATTAAATTTATGTAGTCTGTAAATCAAATCTACTCGATATGGTTGATCAGTAGACCTTATTTACTTATTGTAATTGACTTTGTGACATGATTTATCATGAACTAGATTTATCTAAATGCACGTATATGTATGTGTCAGCACTTGATCCCTAGAGCCTCTCAATTAAGAACACAACCGAGCTTGTCCTAGATCGAACCCATGTACTCTTGTATAAAAGATGAAGGTTGATACGATATATTTTTGATATGTAAGAGGAATTGTCTTAGTGAGCCAGAACCGATCACTCGTATTATTAATCGGTCCAAGTTAAAAGGCGGTAAGGAAAATCCCTAGGGATAAAAGTGCATGTTTCTAATAAGAATTGAATCCCAACTTTTTAGTTGAAAGTAGTTTTAACTCATGATTGGGTCAAACTTAACTTTGGGATGGAGGTCGATGTGCACAATTACACACCATGCATTAGCTGAGTTGCTTTGTGTGCGCCGTATTTTGACAAGTGTGGAACTGTCATAATGCAAAGTATTTTGAAAGGTACAATAAAGACTTGTACGAAAATGTGGGGAAAATGCATTTGTATAATCAACTTGATTTCAAGCATTGAAGACTTATTTCGGCCTTTGACTGGATCGAATAAAATAAAATGGACCATAACCAAACTCATACACTAGCTGAGTACAATAGTTTTTTCTTTGAAATTGTACTTGATAGGGAGGACGCGTGTTCAATCTTTCGCAACAACAATTAGGAGGGATCGATCTGTAATCTAACCACTCAAATTAAGCCCCGAATTCGAATTCAGAGCTTATGTGATTATTGATTATTAATACTCTCTAGCAGCTAAAGTTAATACCTATTTACCAAATAATGCATTTTACACATACATCTAATACAATCAAGTAGCTATATCATCCATTACAAATAGCAATTCAAAACAGCTAGCAGCTAACAGCAAACTTCTCACCCCACGAGTCTGACAGATTTCATCGTACAACCGATTGTATGATACAGCCAATCAGGCAGTCAGCCACACTCAATTTTTTATGATGGATATACAACATACAATCGGTTGTACAACGAACATGCTCCATAAGACTAGGTTGACTATTACAATTTGTGGACAGACTTTTGTTTTCTTTGGGCCACAAATGACAGCTATTTTTTTATTTTATTTTTTAGACGACAGAATAATGTCATTAATGTGGTCCAACAAATAAACAAACTTCTGAGTCGTTGTTGAGTTGATTTGAGGAAGCACTAGAGTTTTTGGGCTGGATTAACGTCAGTTCATTGGGCTGGGCTTGTTGGAACAAGTGTGAGCCTTGCGATTTAATGGGCTGCCTTCAACAAGTTAGCCCAGTTCGTACTTGGGCTAAGCTGTTTTTTTATCACACACGTGTGGCGCAAATTATTAGGTACAATCCCCCCCTACCTAGCAAAATACAACCCCCCCTCCCTCTATCTTATGTGGCACATGATTTATTCCCCTCTCCCTATTATCTCTCACGCATGATTTTTTTAAAAATAAAAAATCATTAATTAAATAAAATTAGATAGATATAAATATTTGACAACTAATAAAAGCAATGGAGGGGGTTGTATCTTGCAATGTAGGAGGGATTTGTATAATATAGGCTTTGCACATGTGGTAATTTGGTACTCACCATTAAATTTGTTGTAAAAGCTGGATGATATGATATTACAATCATTACATTATGCAACTAATTTAATATATGAGATTAAATTTTGCTTACATTATTGTAGAAATTAACAAGAATAATCTCAACACTTCTCATCTTTCCAATAATCCCAGTTCGTCAAGTTGAAATTATTTTTGTCAATTTTTCCTACTTATTTCACCTAGCGACTCTTTATAACATGCAATAATTACAAAACTTAAATATTTAAACTAATTGTGACATGGAATTGAAAGAACAACTTATGATCCAATATGTGATCACTATTCAACTAGGAGGAATCCAAACACATACTTCGTATTATTGTTTGAATATAGTACTAGTAGTAGAATATATAAAAGAAGAATCCCCCAAAATAAGAATCCATAGAAAGCTTCAAATCTAGAGCAATTAAAAGACCAGACAATTTTTTTCCCTTTTCTATTTCGTATCCAATATAGGTCAACGCATATGTGTATTTAATTGAGTCAAATGACAACAGAATAAAATTAACATATATATGATTCTTACTTTAATTCTCATGGTTTTATCTGGGTGGAAATTAAGAGGACGAAGAAAGTATATGATACCTTAAAAAGTTGTATGTATTGAAGATGACAATATATCATATATGCTCTTATATATGTAGCATTTGGCCATTAGGAAAAAGAAGAGTCAAGAGAGCTAGCATGAGAGACATGGGAGGTAGTTAAGATAGCCAAGGAGACTGCCTGCAGACACCTCTTAGAGATAATGAATGGACATACATACATACATACATACATACATGCACGCATGTATGCATAAACGCATGCATGCATCCATCCATTGATATATGCATGCATGTTGCATACAAACATATATACTTACATACATACATACCAAACATACAAAGTTTGATGCAGTCAAGTCATCCGATCCTTGGCTACTCTACTAAGATCACCTCCCATTCTCATGCATGCAAGCCCACTTCTCTTAACTTAGCTTGTATGCCTTGCATTGCCTTCCACTCATATTTTCTCTCTCATTATGAGTTCGATCGGCTCTCTCACACGAGTTGCAAATTTGCAATGTATATATCATGTTCGACAAATTTTATGTTAAAATTAGTTATACGGTAAAATTATACTCAAATGATCCACCAAATATGAAGAAAAATATTTAAAATTGGAGAAACGAKTGTATCATCATAAAGTAGAATAAGTTGACGTGTTRTTGTAAATTTGCATAAATGGTACTCCGTGYTATATAGAGGAGACACCCAATCTAGGATGCATTTCCTTCTAAAAAAAAGGAATTTATTCTTATTGATTTTTGGTATTGCTTATTTCTCTTGAAAACCACCATTTAKCACCCAAGAATAGGAAATAATCACTTTAAACATGGAGTGGTACACTGGTACTAATAGTCCAAGTTGAATGCATTATTGTTGTGTTTATATGAAAATGTGAAATAATTAATAAACTCGACATCTACTTTATTACTCCGTATGAAAATTTAATTCATATCAATTAAATAGCTTAATTTGTTAGAGTTTTGATAGGTGATACTTATAATTGGACATTATCAAATTCTTTTTACGTTACTATCGCTAGGAGGCCTTGTGGTTCATCGGTTCATCCTCTATCAATCTATGTTTCCAAAACATAAAATACATTATACGAATTGGAGTAATTAAAAATAAGAAACCTTCCCGTCAAAAAAAAAAACACACGAAACCTTTAATTGCTAATTAATGAAGTGTAAGGCTTGAAATTTTCCAAGATATGTTCATTGTTCATCATATATGTATTGCTCCTATATAATTGGAGAGTTTTATATACGAAGTATGTAGTTTACTTATTACTTTAGTCATGGTTTGTGAATTAACTAGGTTGGCTTGATTGACTCTATCCTGGGCCTTGAAAATGAAAAAGATATTTGACCAGCCCCTAAGTGGAGCACCTGCGACGAGGAGAATAGTCATTATTATCTGCGGTGGATACCCTGCTTGTTCACCAAAAAAATTAACTAGGTTGGCTCTAATTAAGTAAATTCGAGCTTGGTTTTTCCCTTAAAAGCGATTTTTAAAATAAAAAGTAACATGATTTGATTAAAGAATTTCAAAGTAACATGATTTCAAAGTATTTTATTTTAAAAATCATATTAACTCCATGTACAAAGCTACAAACAAAATATATTAAATAGACATTTAAGTAGTATTTTGATTTGTTTACGGTATTTATTTATTATAATAGTGTATAAGAAAATATTGGACCAAGTAAGGGCAAGACCTTTGCAATAAAATAGTTTGAAATTATATCGAAAATATTAAAAAGGTTTTTTTTTTATTAATGAGAATTTGTGATATTTGAGATTCAGCCCGTTTTGTGTGAAACCAGCCACACCTATTTTTCTATGTGGCTGGCTAAGGGACATAACGGACTCCGTTATGTCCGTACAACACTTACCTAAAATAACTTTCCTAAAAAAACAGTATAAATATTATACAATCCACACAAATCCCTAAAAAAACACTGAAACCAAAAAAATCAGCCGCCATAACAAAACAGCTTCCTCTCAAGAAATTTCTCACGTTCTTCTCTCCTCAAGCTACTTCACTGCTTCACCTCAACCAATTTTTCAAGCTTTCTTCACCTCAAGCAACTTCACTGCTTCTCTTCAAGCAACTACAGAGCTTCTCTCTCCTACAATCTGCTGTCTCACGAAACCTTTCTCTCTTCTACAATCTGCTGCATCCAACAAGCATCAACAAGCTTCTTCTCTCTGCATTTGTTGCTTCTCATAAGCAGCCTCCGAAGATTTGATCTGCAAACTCCAGCAACCTCCACAAAAAAATGACATCAACAAATGAAGACGGAAATCAGCAGATTCTAACATGATTAACAAAGAAACAGAAAAACAAATGGAAGTAAGAACATTGAAGACACGTGCAGCATTTAAACTCACAGTTATGCAGATTTGAATCAATACAATATTGCAAACAAATGATGTTTGATGAAAAATGAGGAAGAAGCCATAATCAACGATTTCTGAGAGACAGGTAACAACATATGAATAATATTTTAAGTAAGAATTCTGATTACTTTTCAAGCATATATAGATACTTTTATTTAAGTATAGAATTCTGATTACTTATTGTGTATCTATACTTATTTTTTATCAAAGAAGCAACTACTTTTTCAAATCATGTAATAATATTTTAAACAAAAATAGCTAGAATAGAAAGAACAACATAAAAAACACTTTATAAAAAAAGCAATAGGATTACTTTTCAAACAAAAAGCATTACTTTCAGCATATTATAATTATAGTTCTTTATAAAAGAATTCTGATTACTTATTGTCTATATTACACTTACTTTTTATTAAGAACAACTACTTTTTCAATCATGAATAATATTTTTTAAAAAAAGTAGGAATACAGAACCACCACACTTAACTCAAAGCTCAACATAAATCATTACTTTTATGTTTATATTAAATTAAAAAATCAATAAAACACATTATAAAAATTACAATAAGGATTACTTTCAAAAAAATTACGATACTTATTCAAGCATATTATGATTACTTTTTTAAGTAAATAATTCTGATTACTATTCCAATATTATTCTGATTTTGAATGAAAAAAGAATTGTGTTCCTCTTAATTAAAAAGGTAATGATTTGTGTTACCAATAATATAGTACCATATTAAGTATATATAAACAGAATTCTTTTATAGCAACTACATATATTTCTCAAGGATCATATGGAATTTAGCATTTATTTGTTAACAAAATAGAGTATATAGATCAGTGTGTGAAAACAACATAAAAAACTCAGCCTTTATAATTAGAAAAAAAAGGCAATTAATCCTATAGCATACTTGTTCATAAACAAAATATAAACGGATAGCTTTAATGTTAATATGTGTTTTTTCTATTTACTATTTTTGTATATATTTAAAGTTATTATTATTATTAAGAATATCTGCTATGATCTTAATGATCTAATATACATCTGGTCACTTGTTATCTTTATATAAGAACAAACTATTTTCGAAATCTAAATGAAATAGTATTTTTTATTTTAAAGAAGATATAACAATAAAATAGCTCAGGAAAATAATCATACCAGCACTCACTACTATATAAAAACTCATAAAGTTTAATATGCTTGAAGCTAATCACACGATATAATCTCTTTATCTTTTTCATGTTAAATTTCAATTAATCACTTTTATTTATAATAATAAGTAATAACACACAACATTTCTCACTTAAAAATAAGAAATTCGTTGATTATGGCTTCTATGTCCTCTTTTATTCTACAAATACAAATCTTTATTTACATATCTTGCTATAAAGTTTTGCATGCTATTAGTTCAATCTTACTTTTTTGGTCTCAAAACTAGTGAGAATTACTGTGAGTTACTTGAGTTGTGCAATAATATTACACTTACCGTTTATTTATACAGCAAAACACGAGCTACTTTGTCAAATCTCATTTTTCTAATCTTCCATAATTATTTATATAAATACAATGTATGATTCAATTGTAAGAACCAGCTTACACTATATGAACTTCTAAGAAGCTCACCTGTGTAACTCTGATATATCTGCGATGTGTCTATACATTTAAGTTTGATGATTACTTTTTTATTGTAAGAGTATCAAATAATAACAAACACATTATAAAAAAATTACAATGGATGTACTTTTGCAAAAAAATTACGGACATTTAAAGCTGGTTGATCCAAGGTCAATATATATGTCTTAGAGAGTTTTTAGTTAAAGTAAATAATTTCTCGATTGGATTACTTATTTGTGTCTGTTGCGTCATGTAGACACTTACTTATGAATATTTAAGAAACAAGACCCATATACATTATCTGAACCAGAGAATGAGAATGAAAAAGCTTTATAGTATCAAGAAATTGATTTGTTAGATGATAGATAAAACTAGAACACAGTTAACTCAAAGCTAAATATAATCATTACTTTCATGTTCTATTATTTTACTTCTAAATAAAGCAAGAATATATCAAAAAAGATAAGAGAAACGTGACAAAAATTACGGAAATCACCCAATTACGATTGAAAAATTCATATCTCACAGTAAAATAAACTTTAATTAAAAAGAACAAAATACATTGACTTTATCCATTGAAGTAATCAGTGACCAGCAATTACTATTTTTAGTGTCTATGAAAGAGAACTAGATAGAAGCTCTGCTACGTTTGCTATTGGAAATAAATATCAAGACCAGTGACAGTTTCTTTCTACTAATATGGATATTCAAGAATAGCAGAGTAACCAGGAAAAATATAGCCTTAGACACAAAATCAAAAAACTTGAGTATGTAAAGATGAAACTACAAAAAAAAGCTAAGTGGATAATACAATTGAGAGAGACACGCATGAAGGGATTGAAAAGCACGAGTTATTCGAATGAAACCTTTCGTAATTAGAAGAGGTCAGTTGCCCAACATATGTATTTTTTAGTCTGAATCTTTTGTCCAGTATCTCGACAATCGGAACAAATAAACTAAATTTTATATTTTGCTCAGTGGTTAATATTATTCTG